>JAPMOQ010063012.1:22202-33868 GCA_026543055.1 Argiope trifasciata
TATATATATATATATATATATATATATATATATATATACAATAGGAATGTTTCTATGCCAGATAACAACTTCTGGACACAAGTGTACACTTTTGTCTAGTGGTTATATTACACGGCTATAAATCCTAAAGTTGCGAATTTGAGCCTTAAGGAGAGCACGCTGTTTATTATTTGCATTTAATAATACTTGTTACAAGATTTTCAATCAAGAGACAGAAAAATGTACATAATCTGACTTTTTGAATTCAGATAGCTGATTAGCTATTTTTATTAATGTGATTTTTTTTTCTTCTATCACTTCCAGTAATATCTTCATGAAGAATTAACTAATAAAGGTTGGATCGCTACTTTCTTTTAAGCAAAAACGGTTGAAAGAATGGAGGATATGGTTTACTGAGTTTTCCTAAATTTGAAAATATATCTTCAGAAAAATATGTACTTAACTAGTGAAATAAAGGAAAATATCCTATCATAATGAAACTAATGATCAACTGCAAGTCAACAATTTGCAAAGTCATGGTTCATCATAACACTTTGAATTACACCACCAGCATTTCATTATTATCAAAATCTCGTCTGAAAAGATTAACAAGCAAATAATATTTTTATGAATATTTCACTCTGTTTTAAATAATTTTTAAAGGATTAATTATTAAACAAATTTTGCTCAGTTCTGAATAAATGCTATAATGCATATTATACCAGTTTCGTATTTGCTTAGATGAATTAAAGTCTGTGACAAGAAATTAACATCTATTATTTGCAAGAATTTAGAACTAGTTAAAGTATATACATTTGACGGAAAGTATTTCATCAGTTTCATTAAATGGATGTATATATATTTCACGTTTAAGATAATCAAAAATCTTAAGCTCGTTATAAAAATTTCCGAATTGATTCGGAAATCAAGACGAATAATTCTTAAATCTATGGATAATGTCCATTTAAAAGAGTTTCTTTAAAAAATTCTAGATCGTAATTTAAACGTTAAAGATTTGACAGAATGTCCTTGAATTTGAAAAATCTGTAATTGCAAATTTCTACCGACGAATTCTAAACACACAAACACCAGTCTTCGAGTCTAGACAACATTTTCAGACGATTGATGCATTTATCATTTGGAATGGGAATATAAAGACTGAATTTCTAACATTTTGCCATCCTGTTTACCTTTCTTGAGAATATATTGCGTCTGCTTCTAATTTCTGAGAGAGGTTTCATCGATGATCTATATTTAAGGTTCACTGAAATATCTCGTTCATTTATCTAAGAAAATGTTTTATATATACATGCATTACCTGGTTTTAAAGTAATTGATTTCAGTCTAACTATATCTTCTCTAAAAAAATCAAAAATTGTGAAAAATGCGCCAATTTTTCTAAAGCTTTCTTTGTAAATTGAATCGCAACCAATTAGAATTGAATTGAATAATCCTAGCCATTATAAATTCAGAACACCAATCATCAAGATATATTAGAAGTTAAATTAAAATAATTTATTCTTATTTCTGAAATTCATCAACTACTTAATATAACAACAAATTTTGTCCGCTTAGCTGTTTATGTTTTGTAGTTATCGAGTTCACTTCTTCCGAATAGAATTTCTTCAAAATTTGATAGAAATCTACAACTTTGGTCTTATAATCAAGCAGAAATTTTTTACGCTAGTTCAAAGCGTTTTTGGGCTATTCGGTTCATCAGATAAACATAATACCAAAAATGTTTTTTTTTTTTTTTTTTTTTTCATCAGGAAGAAACTCAACTAATCAGATTATCTAAATGGAGATTCATCAAAAATTCTTTTAAATTTTTTGATGATTTCAATACTTTCTCTGTACTTCGTACAAGAGAAAGTAACTAAGTTTCATATTCAAAATTGGTAAAAGCCATTGTTTCAAAATTATTTATTCTTTGAAAATTAATCTATACAATCTTAATTCGACTGAGTAATTTTTTCTGCGAATTAATGCTTATATATATATATATATATATATATATATATATATATCTTTTTAATTAAAAATATCTTTTCAAAAGAAGCTTAACAAATTAAGTTAACTAACACCAATCGTAACTTCCCCTTCTAACAAAAATGTAGCCCATATAGAAACTCCCGTCAATTTAAGTGATCATTATTCAAAATGAAAAGCAGTCTTTAAAGAAACTCATCGGAATTTAGAAGGTTGTTAAAATGCTTGCGCAGTTACTTCGCAAATATGCGTGTCGGATCGCCAACGTCATTAAAAACGAACATAATGAGAAAATCACGAACTCGTTAATCCTATTCTCATTCATAAAACTAAGCCATCAAAATCTCTAATGACTGTGAAGCGCTTTCAATTCAAAGAGTTAAATGCCACGGAGCTAGCTCCTTTTGTAGTGACTGAAACCTAGTTTTTAAAGGTCAAAGGACGCCGTGTCATCGAAACCCAGTTGACAGAGATTTGAACATCAACGTTTCCTACGCCAGAAATATCTTTACGCTTTTACAGAAATTTATGTCCCTATTTATCATAAGATTTCATGTGCGATTGTAGTTAGAAATGTTTTAAAAATTTTACACAAGTAAATACATAAAATAACGATGCAAATAAATAATAAATCATGTGAATAATTATCATAAAAAACAAATACATAAATTACTATTATCCTGTCTGATTTATTTTTTATTGTTTCACATAAATAAATAATTCGATATTATCTAATTTCTAGAGAAATAATTTAAATAATAGATTCACTTAAAATCCCAAAATGGTTGTCGAACTTATCCATTTTATGGATTTATCCATACATTTAATACATATGCTGGACTAACAAATTTTTCCCCTTAAAGTTATTTAATTTTTCCTTGCTGTTTTTAAATGAAGTTATCTTATATATTAAAAATTATTGAAAATGCTAAGTTCTATATGGAGCTCTATAAATAAAATTTTCTGAAATTTTTATTGAGAAACCATTCTAATACGATAATTACCAATCCAAAGATTTAATGAAAACATCCTTAATTAAGGCAGAGGCATTATATAAATAATAATTTAAATCTAAAAGTAATTATATGTCCTCTACCAAAAAATTTGTTTTTTTTTTGGTAGATGTATATTGGTTTGAGTTTTTTGTTTTGTTTTGGTATTTTTGTTGTAGAGGTAAAATACCAAAAAAAAGTTTTCTTATTATATTTTTTACCTTATCTTATCGAAAAAATGTTACAATCATCACTACAGTTTTCTAATTTCGTTAGGATTAATGTCACAAAAATTGTTTTAAAATTCGAATTATTTTTTATATATTTAATACTGATGAATTCGAGCATTTCTTTATGCACTTTCGTCAATTTTTCAATTATATTCTAGTTGAGTAGCTGTAATTTTTATGTCAAGTCTATTTTTATGTCATTTATTTTCATGTCAAAGTGTAGAAAATCCTCATACTAGAGATTTTTCACTTTTTACGATGATTTAGTTAACAAGTTCCCAGCGAATGTTTTACGATTTTCTGGATAACTTCCTCTTTTCTTAAAACTACCATCAAATATATAATTTAGTGCAAAATGCATAAAAGACAATAAATATTTTTCTAAACACGATCTTCTTTCCTTTCTCAATGCTATAAAATTACAAAAAGAATTTTTAATATTCCCATCGACTTTCAAATTTAATAGAACAATATACATTTAAATAATTTATTTATTTCCAAGTCACTTCTCAAATTCCAGAAAAATCGCTTAATTAAAAAGTATCATTGCGTCATCAGTTCACTCCTGATTCTAGTGTTACAAAAAAAATCCATAAAGTGAGATGTCAATTGATCATAAAAATGAAAAAAAAGCTTCATTTCACAAGAAGGAACGAAAAATCATGTGACAAAACTCGGCGAAATCTACAAAAGGACAGTAAGTTGAAAAATCAACGAACAATAGCAAACAGTATATATCTCTCTAACTGAATAACAGTACAGAATAAAGGCGTTTAGTGTAGAATAAATGGAGAACTGGCTCCCCGATTAGAGTTCCAAGGGGAGAATTTCCTAAACTTACTACCTCTTTTATATTCTTCTGATCTCGTATGTACAGATTTCCTGGGAGATTATAAAATTTCTAGAAAAAAGATCCAGTTTTTGACTTCTAGTAGGTATACCTCCAAGATTCCAGTATTTTCGAGAACCTCTACTTTTACCACCAAAATTGCCAAATTCTTCAACAAGTCGTCCATATAATTGCAAAGAGCTGAGGTCATTGAGCTAGCATCTATTCATCATTCGTTAGAGAAACCTGAAAATTGTCTCTTTGACTAGAAGACTAACAACTCAGAAAGCAATACTACAAACTCGTTACAATACAGCGTAAAAATCGTTTTTTCCCTGATGATTGTGAAGACACTAAACTTGAAACTCAACAAAATCAAAAGACAACAAGAATAACAGTAACTAGAAAAATACTTTTGGACTTAAATAGGATTTTTTTATACCAATCACGAAAGTTTGGCTACAGGGCATAAGAGCAAAATTACTTTCGATCCGCTGTTTATTGTAAGAGACATCCTAATGAGGAAGTTTATAAGAAAGCAATAAGATACTTTTTTTATTAGATTTCCTTGTTCAGCAAAAAAGACAGATAACATAATATACTTTCTCCTACTCTCCAACACCAAAAGAATTCCATTATGAATATTCTATCATGAAAAAGAGGAAAAGAGTTTCGCTCAAGTCCTTTACAGTCCAATAAGTGGAAGTTATTGTCAGAACAAACACTAATGGGGCAATATGTTGTAGCTATAACCAATTTTGAAATCATTTAGTGATGTTTGATAGTGAAGTCGTGCTGTTGCCAGAAAAAATCAAAATCACGAGTGCTTACAATGAACGTAAACGTAAACTATTTGCAACAATATGAGTTTAAATGCCAGAAGCGTTCAATTTCGATTTTCTATTATAAGGATGCTACTTATATAGACTAGGCTTTTATAATGATGGTCATTGTTATAACTAAATCAAACTCCAATAAATAAAATAAATGGTGATATTTTTCGAAAGATATCATGATTTTGAAATAATAAACTGTATCTATATAACAAATTGAATATAAACTATTGTGACGTTTAAACGAAAGTATAAAAAGTAAAAGAAAACGTCTATTTCACTCTTAAAAACCATTATTATAAATATAGTACTTAAATTATTCTCTCTTTATACAGCGGTTAAATTAAATGTATGCATTAAGTCCAATAGTTTTAATGCTTAAGATATTAAAAATATTTTAACCTTAAGCAGATGGTAACTAGCAAGCTTAAAGAAATTATTTTTTTTCTTTCTTTACAACTTTGAAATTTTAATGGATCTCCAATTTTTAGATCTCACAAAGTACTTTTTTGGGCATTATGTATGTACGTAGATCCGGATCTCCAATTAGTTATAATATATTAATTAGTAGAAACATCGATCATCTTTTGAAACTATAATGCGTACAAACCTGGAATGCCCATCATTCATAAGTCATAAAAAATAATATGCTGCTTTTCATAAATATATTTTTAAAAATTATTTTAAAATAAATCATTAATACGCTGATTAAGTTAAGAATTATTTAAATGCGGGAGCTAATTGACAAGATTAAAAAAGAAGGGTTCTCAGAGTGTGCAACGCTTAAATCGACATCCACTTGAATGGATTGCTACTTTTCCACGTGAATGTGAATAAAATAATTCAAAACGCACAAAATCAAATAAAAGAAATTTGGCATGTAATCACTACATGATCAGAGTTCGGAGCAAATTCATCTGCTTAAATAGGCACTTTTTCCAAAACATATCTAGTGTAAGATTTAGGAATTTCAGAGATAGAACTTAGCACGAGATCCCTACTTTCAACAAATCGGCTAAATTTGTTTCATATTTTAACACTTTTTGATTTAACAGTATGCTAATGATTAGCTTTAAGTTAATGTTTTTATTTTTTTTAAATCATGTTAGTGTATTTTTTAACTATGATTAATTATTGGGAGGAGTCTGCGCTTCCAAACAACATTATTTAAGCTGATTTTCGGTGTACATAAAATCTGCGATTTAATTATTGTTAACCTAATGACACCGTAATTAAATGTAGCAGTGCCAATTGAACTTGAAAAACTCCCAAAAATATCGTTATTCTTTATAAATCATAAAATTTGAATTTCTTAGACATTTATTTATTAACTAGGATAATTATATTTTTAATCGATATAGTTGCTTAGGCCCTCTGATTGTCCAACATCCATACGTAACTGCTTTGTTTGCTTAATCGGAAATCTGGCACTTAACAAAATTACGCATACGCGATTTTCACTTCTATAAATTACAAATTTTTTACTTGAATTCTTAAAATGTATATATATTTCAAATACATAAAATAAATAAAAATTGGTCGCATATATAATCTCCTACTTATAGAATTAAAAAGAAATTTAAATATAAAAATTAAACTACAAGTTTTTTGCAATCTGAATGTATTATTGCATGTATTTCTAAAGTCAGAATAAAATGCAAAGAAATCACTAAAATAATAATGATGAGTATTAACGCAAAAAGAAACAAAATCGAATTTTAGCGACTCATTACTGAATAATGTATTATTTGACTTAGTCAACATTTTTATGAAGAAAAAAGAAATGAAATAAACTCTAAAAATAACCTCTTAACTCCATTCAAGAAATCAAATCAGCCGGGAATTCGGTTCTTAAAAAAAGGTTTGAGAACTATTTTGCCACTCTTACACATAATTACGGAGCAAACAGAAAGCAAACTCTTTTTTTTATCATCGTCATAAATGCATGCGTTTGAACAACCAATATAAACCAGAAAAGAAAGTACTATCGATGCAGAAAATGTCGGAGAAAGAAATGGGACTAACAATATTAATCTCGGAAAAAAAAGAAACTGCCTCAGAGTATTAAAGAACTAAAGCGCTGGAAACAAAAGAATTGCAATAATCTTTCAGTGAGAAGGGATGCTTTTGCTTTTTCGTTTCGTCAAGGGCAATTCACTTTCTTGATGAAGAAAGTTGGAATTTTTTTATCTTTGCTTTTCTCTCTGTCTTCCTTATCTCTTCTCATTCTCTCAGCTTTATTGGATTTTGAAGATATGCGTACGACGTCTTCGTTCATTTTTTTTCCTTGATAAATAGAAAAGGTATAATCGCTACTGGAATACGGAAATGTCTTCAGCTCTTCAGAATTTCGAACAATGAATTATAACAACAAGTGAAACTCTCAAAATGAGTTGTGGGATTGTGAGAATTGAGACTTCAGATCATTCTGACAACTTCTGGGCTCACTGATAATGTCTTCGGCTCTCCAGAATTTTGAGCAATGAATTATAATAAATGAAACTCTCAAAATGAGTTGTGGGATTGTGAGAACTGCGACTTCAAATAATTATATAATTCTGACAGCTTCTGGGCTCACTGATAAAAAAATTGTCAAGTAAGTTATGCTATTTGAAATTGTTTTATTAATACATATTCAATGAATTCGCCCACGTGACTTCGTAACCATATGACAAGCGTCGTCGCATATCATGCTATTTAACATCTAACTGTATATTATCTTATACACTGAAGTGAAAAAAGTCATGGGATAGCAATATGCAAACATACAGATGGCAGTAGTATCGCAGCGAAAAAGTATAAATGCGCAGTTCGTTTTCCTGAGCTTTCATTTGTGTTCAAGTTATTCATGTGAACAGGTTATTCGTGATTTATGGCGGAACGACGAGAATTAACAGACTTTGAACGTGGAATGTTAGTTGGAGCTAGACGCATGGGTCATTCCATTGCGGATATCGTTAGTGAATTCAACATTCCGAGATCCACAGTATCAAGAGTGTGCCGAGAGTATGAAATTTCAGGCATCCCATCCCATCATGGACAGCGCAGTGGGCGACCACCTGCACTTAACGACCGAGACCGCCGACGTCTGTGTAGAATGGTCAATGTTAATAGACACGCAACACTTCGTCAAATAACTGCAGGAATCAATGTGGGACGTACGAGGGACGTGTCCGATAGGACTGTGCGGCGAAATTGGTCTTCCTTGGGCTATGGCAGCAGAAGACCGACTCGAGTGCCTTTACTGACAGCACGACATCGCCTGCAGCGACTCTCCTGGGCTCGTGAGCATATCGACTGGTCCCTAGACCTGTGGAAAACCGTGGCGTGGTCAGATGAGTCACGATTTCAGTTGTTACGAGCTGATGGTAGAGTTCGAGTGTGGCGCAGACCCCACGAAGCCATAGACCCAAACTGTCAGCAAGGCACTGTTCAAGCTGGTGGCGGCTGCATAATGGTGTGGGCTGTTTTTACATGGCATGGACTCGGTCCTCTGGTGCAACTGAACCGATCATTGATTGAAAATGGTTATGTTCAGCTGCTTGCAGATCACTTGCAGCCACTCATGGACTTCACGTACCCACACAACGATGGGATTTTTATGGATGACAATGCGCCATGTCACCGGGCCAGAACTGTTCGCGATTGGTTTGAAGAACATTCCGGACAATTCCAGCGCATGATCTGGCCACCTAGATAGCCCGTTATGAATCCCATCGAGCATTTATGGGACATCATCGAAAGGTCCGTTCGTGCCCAAACTCCTGCACCTTCCACACTTTCACAATTATGGACGTCTATACAGACAACATGGCTCAATATTCCTGCAGAGGACTTCCAACGACTTGTGGACTCCATGACACGTCGAGTTGTTGCACTTCGCCGGGCAAAAGGAGGACCGACACGATATTAACAGTCATCCCATGACTTTTGTCACTTCAGTGTATATACTGTGTTGCCTTCACCCTTTTCTTCGTCTTAAAAGTTGAGCAATAGATTTCAAAATAAAAATTACTTGCTGCATTTAATGTGTATTGTTTATGAGTTGATCTCTTTAAACTTCATGAAGTTTCAAATTTGATATCGGACATTTAAATCGAATTGTACATTTGCAATTGATTTGTTTTTAATCTTGTTTGTACGAACATTACCATTGTATAATGTCCTTCTGAACAAAAATTTAAAAAAAAAAAGTCGGCTGGAAAAATTATTTAAATAATATAGCGTTTGGTTTTCCCTCCGTATTGAACGTGCAACATATTTTTAGAAAAAGTTTAGCCGAATATATCTTTGACACATTACATTTTTAATATGAAAAAAAAACACCTTTTCATATTTATGAATGTCTTATTTTTGATATATTATAATTATTTTTATCAAAGGACTATTTTGCTTGATGAAAATCTTTCTATTTTTGTGAATGCAAATTTGGATACTTCAGGCTAAAATATACTAAAATATGTATTGTGATTTTATTATTATTATTTTCCCTTTACCTGGTTAGGCAATTAACACATTGATATATTTTTTATTTAATTTGGAAAATCAGGCTTCTAAGATTCAATCTTTAACTTTATCCTTAACCACCTTTGAGGACTGATTGTTAGTAGGGAATGTTGGATATGCTTAATTTCAACTAAATATATCATGCATAGTAACAATGGAATGAATAGAAAAGCCTTGTTATTTCAATAATCAGTTATATCTATTGCATACTTGCACCTTCCTAATGGAAACAAGTTCCATCACATTATAATGTCATAATTCATCTTCAAATGGTATGTTGCCTTTCACATTAATGTAATTTCATTTTCTCAGTTCTATACAGATAAAAAGCACATCTTTGTTTTTTAACTTTCAACAATGAAAGAAAATCAAGTGATCAAGTACTTGCTGAGAAATTAAAACTCGCAGCTTTCCAGTGATCAAACATGAATCTTTACCCTAAACCTGTTAAGTATATGTTGAAGATAAGAAATTGTCGATTTCATCTGATATATGCGATTAAGCCGTTCTACGTAAAACAGATTTGTGCAAACCTCTATGAGTGATAGACCGAAATGTGCGATTTTAGGCATTGACACTGATATAATCATTGATCTGTGACATTAGGATCAATACTATGTGGGTTAATTAGGTTTTTCCTCGATATAAAGACAGATTACGGGGGAAGAAATGAAAGGCAGATGCTTATTACATCAAGTGCATATCTTTCTTTTTCAACTTTAAATGATGTCAAACAATATTTTTAAAAATTTAACCTTGACAATTTACAATGGAGTTTAATCTTTACGATTTCTATGATTCTGTCATTGCTATTCTACTAATATTAGTAATCACATAACTAGTATTAATGAATCAATCATGTCTGGTAAAACAGACAGCTGTGATTTTGCGTTACAATCACAATTTTAAAATTAAAGTGGACCTTTATGATATAATTGTTTTATAATTTTTCTGGTTGATTAAAAACTTATTTCTAATCAAAAATAAATATTTATGTCTTCTATTTCTCATGAAATTTTAAATATAAAGACAGCCGATAGAAATAGAAACTTATGAGATAAAAAAATCTAAATCTTTTATTGGTTACATTAATAAAAATGCGTAACTTTAAAAATCAAGCTAATGAATGAATTCGAAAGTCCAAGAATATCAGTCGCTAGATATTTGTTGAAATGATGCATTAGAAATTAACATTGTTTAGACGGAATTACCAAGAACAGTAGACTCTTGATAATCCAATACTGCATCAACTCAACTCTCTTATATGTCTGTCTTTTCAAAAGAATAAATGTAAAGTGTTAAACGAAAAACAAATTACTCTATGAGAATTTAAAGGGCGACATAAACAATATGATTTTATTTTTAATTTTATTACATATAGTATAATTTGTTATATTATTCAGTACATTTTACAACGTTTTAAACAATAAACATAGTTTTCTTATGAAATATATTTTGATAGTCTTCTACTTATTCTATGTTCTTTTTAATTCAATCTTTCTATGATCTGATATATACTAGACTACTTGTTGATTTTGAATTATTTAGAAATTCTTTAAATTAGTTCACTCAAGAATAACGAATATTTTAAAACATTCTTTACAAACATAATAAAATAAATTCTTTCCAAAAATATTTCAAGTTTAGTAAATGTTAGCACTGTAATTCGTTCTACTTAAAGCTTGTAAAAACAGTGTTAGAAAAATATCTAGTGACTTTTTATTTTCTTCTTGTACTTTTATTTCAAAAATTGCGTCACTTCAAGGGGAGAAAAGATTAAGAGACTTTGCTTTTGTCGAACACTTTAAGCTTATAAAAAAGTCTAGGAGGGTTGATAAAGAACCACTCTAAGCAACAACAAATCATACAGATGAAAAAAATACGAGGTATTTCGCAGAGAAAGATAACCAACTGTGCTCATGAAAAAAAAGGGTTTAATTTAGACAGTCTGGGTAAATAAAAGTCTTATCTCCGCCAAAGTAGTTTCTTTTTCCTTTTCAGAGAGTAAATAAGACGACGTACAACAAATTGGATAGCAATTCGTTTCCGTTGACCACTGGAAACCAACTTTTTTCATATTAAGTCAGATATATGCATAAAAGTACCAAAAATTGTCGAAATCGCTGTTCGGTTTTAACTTAGATTTTGTATATCTGAGAAAAGCAATTTGCGCATCTTATAGAATGTCTAGACAAAATACACATATATGCAGGTATAATATTACCAAACCCTTGCCAAACATCAGACATTAACATTCAAGATGATTTAGCAATATGTTGGCACATTGACTTACATTAAAATTATACTT
>JAPMOQ010063018.1:0-10655 GCA_026543055.1 Argiope trifasciata
TGGTGGGTGGTGCCGTCGGGCCCGAATCCCCATAAATATCGTATGGGTAAAAAATCATCTGCTCCCTTCAGTGGGCAACGAATGAATATTGTAAAGACTCCTGAAATTCACTTTGATTCGTTTTTTGTCATTCACCGTACTTCAGATAAAAATGAAACCTTTCATACAGTATCACCATTTCTTGTCGAAAAGGCCATCTCTGCGTCTCTCGGTGAAGTAAACTCTATTCGTAAGCTTCGGTCGGGTGACTTGCTTGTAGAGGTAAAATCTCTGAAACAGTCCCATCAAATACTTAAACTTAAGAGTTTATCTACTATTCCTATCTCTGTTAAGGCTCATGCTTCCCTTAATAATAGCAAAGGCGTGATAACGTGTGGCGAACTATTTAATGAAACAATAGAAAAAATTACCGAGGATTTTCGGTCTGAAGGAGTAACACACGTACGACGTATTCATATTCGACGGGATGGACAACTCCTTCCTACGAAACACTTGATTCTCACGTTTCATAAACCTAAGTTACCTGAAACTGTGAGAGCTGGTTATATGAAATTGGCTGTTAGGCCTTATATCCCCAACCCTCTGAGATGTTACCAATGTCAACGTTTTGGTCACGCAAAAACAGCTTGCCGAGGGACTCTCGCATGTGCCCGTTGTGCAGAGAAAGGGCATGAAAGTCAGGAGTGCAAAGCCCCTGAAAAGTGCATTAATTGCAACGGCAATCATGCGTCTTACTCTCGTTTATGTCCCAAATGGCAGTTAGAGAAAAAAATTGTTACTGAAAAATTTAAAGAAAATATATCGTACCCAGAAGCCAGACGCAAGGTTATGGCTCAAACACCTACACCAGATATGACTTATGCTTCTGTTGCTCAGGGATCTACTGAGAAACAAACTGTTAAAACGAAAAATCTTGAAAATTCCTCCACTTCTGACTCAGAGAAATCATCAAATAATGTTGCAGAAACTTCCAGACCTCATAAAACTAAACATAAATCAAAATCACAGAAATCATTAACATTAAAGTTGTCCAAACGTGGTTTATCCACTCAGGACCTGCCCTCTAAATTAAAAAAATCACTTGTACAAAACTCTGTCGCTCTGGGACTGGCGAATAAAGGATCAGTCCATAAGGATTTGACATCCATTTTCGGGGATGTTTCGAAAAATCCTGACTCGATTTCTCTCCATCCATCTGAAGAAGAGGATGAAGATTTTAAAATGAGTTGTGATATTTCAGCAACTCAATCTAATGTTCCACATAACTATAATGCGACGCAGTTCTCTTAATGGGTACCTTCATTTCCTGGAACTGTCGTGGCATTCGTTCCAAAATTCAAGACATTAAGACCATTTGTAATATTTTTCATCCAGTCTGTATTGGTATACAAGAGACCTTTTTAAAAGCAAATATTCCACTTAAATTACGGGGTTATAACTGTGTTAGAAACGATGCAGACTCTGGGGTAAATAATTCTGGAGGTGTCTGCGTTTTAACTTCTAATCTATACCCGAGCTCTCCTCTTATTCTGCATACTCCCCTGCAAGCTGTGGCTGTGCAGGTTCAGAATCGGATCTTATTTACAGTCTGTTGTATCTACCTGCCACCTAATGATGTCATTAGCCAACAGGAGCTTAACAATTTAGTGGGCCAACTTCCTAAGCCTTGTTTATTATTAGGCGATTTCAATGCACATAACATTCTGTGGGGTTCGGAACGTACAAATTCTCGCGGGAGACAAATTGAGCAGTTCATTGCTAGTAACTGTCTCTGTTTGCTGAACAATGAAGAAAAAACACACTTCCATGAACCCACACGCTCATTCCATAGCATTGATCTGGCCATTTGTTCTCCTGAATTATTGCCATTACTGAATTTTAAAGTCGGAGATGATCTTTATGGTAGCGATCACTTCCCGTTAGTTATTTCATATGCTGATAGAGACACCGGAACCCATCTTCCACAGCGTTTTCTATTCCAGCGGGCCGACTGGGGCGTTTTCACGCAACTAGCAAATATTACTCAGTCTATGGTCAGCGTTGCAGACATTTCGGAGGCAGTGCAACATATAATTGATGTCTTAATAAAGGCTGCAAACAAAACCATTCCTAAAAGCTCATCAAAACTACGTAAATACCGGAGACCATGGTGGAATGATGCCTGCCGTGACAGTTATAAACAACAGAAGAAATTATGGAATATTTTTAGACGGTATCCCACGTCAGAAAATCTTGTCGCATTTAAACGAGCTAAAGCTACTGCTCGTTGCATTCGTCGTCGTAGTGAGAGGGAATCATGGGTGAAATATGTTTCTTCTATTACATCTCGCACTACAAGCAAGCAGTTATGGAGGAAAGTAAAGGCGGCTAATGGAATATATCAGGAGTTTAATTTTCCTGTCCTGAAAACCAGGAATATGACATATTCCTCTCCATTAGATGTTGCCAATACTCTCGGGCAGACTTTTGCACAAGTTTCCGCTGTTGAATCCTATAGCTCTGAATTTCTAGCTATTAAAAACCGCGCGGAACAATGCACTCTGAATTTTCAAGCTCGTAAAATCCATCCATATAATTGCGAATTTAAAATGTTCGAATTGGAAAAAGCTATATCCCTAGCACATGATACCAGCCCTGGCCCAGATGGAATTACTTACAGTATGCTTCGCCATTTGAGCGCCGCTTCACTCTCAAATCTGTTACGTTTGTTCAACAGAATATGGAGGGAAGAAATATTTCCATACCAATGGCAAAAAGCTCTGATAATTCCAATTCTGAAACCGGGTAAGGACCCCTCTAATCCTCTGCACTACAGACCTATTGCATTAACTAGTGTCATTTGCAAGACTCTTGAACGTATGGTCAATGCCCGATTAGTTTTTGAACTAGAGAAACTAGCATGTATTCCACTGATGCAAAGTGGCTTCCGTAAAGGACGATCCACGATTGATAATATCGTTCATTTGGAAACTCAAATTCGTAACGCTTTTGTGCGACGAAATCACCTCGTATCTATTTTCTTTGATGTGGAACGGGCATATGATCGTACATGGCGCTTTGGAATTCTTCAGAAACTTTTCAATTTGGGTTTTAGGGGAAAACTCCCAATTTTTATAAAAAACTTTTTATCATCTCGTACTTTCCGAGTTCGCATGGGGACGTTTTATTCTGATCCTTTTGTTCAAGCTGAGGGCGTTCCACAAGGAAGCGTCCTCAGTGTCACACTTTTTATCATGCAATTTAGCGACATATTAAATCAGTTACCACCATCAATCCAAGGAAATTTATACGTTGACGATCTTCAAATTTCTTGTCAAGGCTGTAATATGCATTTAATTGAGAGGCAGTTGCAAAATGCAGTTTCGAAATTGGTTAATTGGTGTGATAAAAACGGGCACTCTCTGTCTGCCGAAAAGAGTCGATGTGTCCATTTTTGCAGAAAGCGAATTATTCATCCTGATCCATCAATTTTTATTCGTAATGATACAATTCCTGTTGCCGATCAGGTGAAATTTCTGGGAGTGTTTTTCGACCGGAAACTTACTTTTCTTCCTCATATCACACAACTGCGGAAGAGATGCGAGAAATCGCTTAACATACTTAAGGTACTCTCTCGTACGTCTTGGGGTGCCGATCGTACCTCCTTACTACGTATATACCAAGCCATAATATTGTCTAGAATTGATTACGGATGTTTAGTATATGGCTCAGCAAATTCTGCTACACTACGCCTGTTAGATACGGTGCATCATTCTGCCCTACGAATTTGTTCAGGGGCTTTTCGGACATCGCCAGTAGAGAGCCTTTATGTTACATGTCACCAAATGCCTTTGCATTTGCGACGAAAAAAACTGTCCTTGCAGTATTATTATCGAGCTAAGTCTCTACTCAATCATCCTATTATTCATATGGCCATTCCTGTTACTCTTCAGAGAGTATATAATGCTCGGGCTTCTCACATTCTTCCGTTTTGTGAGAGAGTCGAAAGTGAAATCCAGAACTCTAGGCTTGAATTTCCTGATATTCTGTCAATTGATTTAAATGCCTTTTCTCCTTGGGAGACTCCCCAATTTTCTTTTTTGAACTCTTTTTTGGGTTTCAATAAAACTACGACTGCTCCAGTAATCTTCCAACAACTTTTTAGTTCTCATCGCTATCAGTATGCCTCATATTTTCCAGTATTTACCGATGGTTCTAAATCAGGCGGACATGTTGGCTGTGGTGTCATATTTGGTGACGAGATACACAGCTTCCGCCTGCATACATCATTTTCAGTTCTGACTGCTGAACTAATGGCGATTTTCTTTGCTTTAAAGAGGATTTCGCTCTCCTCTCAATATCAGTGCTGTATATATACGGACAGCATGAGTTCTTTAGAAACACTCCATCATTTGAATTTT
This sequence comes from Argiope trifasciata, assembly GCA_026543055.1. Lineage (NCBI taxonomy): Eukaryota > Metazoa > Arthropoda > Arachnida > Araneae > Araneidae > Argiope > Argiope trifasciata. The sequence goes on from JAPMOQ010063018.1 coordinate 4,401, forward strand.
CATACTCATCCTATCGCTATTAAAATTTTGGAACTTTTGCAGACTCTCCAACTTCAGGGTTATAGCATTTTACTCTGCTGGATCCCTGCTCATGTTGGAATTGAAGGTAATGAAGAGGCGGATCACACTGCTAAAACGGCCTCTTCTTTCTTACAATGCGAACTTCCTTATAGAGATATTCAGAAATCTGTTACAAAATATATTCTTTCTCTTTGGCAGGTGACATGGGATCAACAGATTCGAAATAAATTGCATCTTACTAAGCCATTTATTGGATTGTGGCCAGTTTTGCCTGTACGAGGGGTGGATGTCATTCTGACCCGTCTCCGTATAGGGCACACTCGACTTACTCACAAACACCTTCTATTTGGAGAGAATGCTCCAAAGTGCTCCACATGCCATACGGAACTAACTGTTTATCATATTTTAATAGAATGTACGAACTATAATTTATATCGCTCTCGCTACTTTAATTCATCTCAGGTAACTCTTTCAGCTTTGCTGGGAGAGAAACACCATCCAAATATTTTTAATTTTTTAAAAGACATCGGCCTTTTAAAGAAATTTTAACTATTTTATACAAGTTTGGAATTTTATTATTTAAATCTTTTATATTTCAGCTGTTTTATATTATAACTTGTTCAGTAATTGAATTTTAAGAATATTTTTATCACATGTATGGCGCAGTATAGCCAAGAATGGCTCTTGTGCCAAAAAAATTCAAAACAACCAACCAACCAACCTAGTCACCTTTGTGGCTAGTCTGCTAGGGATCAAGCGAAGGGGTTACTCCTTGGGCTTGGCGTTAAGGGTGGTCACTGTCCCCGGGGGTAACTCCCAGCGTATAGGTACCGATCAGCACCATGGTGGATGCTGAGGCTGGAGATGACCAGAGCCAGTAATTGCCTTCCCTTTTTGGGCTCTGTGGTGGGCGGTGCCGTCGGGCCTGAAACCCTATTCATATCGTATGGGGCCTAAATCAAAAACTCCCTTCAGTGGGCATTACAAAATACCTAATCTCAATACTAACCTTCCACAATTTGACCGCTTTTTTATAATCAAACGAACTAGTGATAAGAGTGAAACTTTTAATTCTGTATCGCGTTTTCTTTTACAGAAATCTATCTCTGCTACAATAGGTGAAGTCGCTGCCACTCGTAAAATGCGTTCTGGGGACTTCCTGATTGAAGTCTCTACCAAAAAACCAGCACAGCAAGTAATGAAAATAAAAGCTTTAACTAACATCCCGGTCACCGTTGCCTCTCATACTTCTTTAAACTTTTCTAAGGGTGTAATAACATGTGGTGAATTGTTCAACGTTCCCCTTGAAGAGATTACTTCTGAACTGAAACCTCAAGTTGTCACCCATGTACGCCAAATTACCATTAGGAGGGATGGACAACTTCTTCCCACAAAGCAATATATCCTTACCTTTCATAGACCAACAATACCAGAATTCATATATGCTGGATACATTAAATTACCGGTCCGACAATATATCCCCAATCCTTTGAGATGCTTCAACTGCCAGCGTTTCGGTCATTCAAAGACTAATTGCCGCGGGACACTAACATGCGCCCTCTGTGCGGGAAAAGACCACGATAGTGAACACTGTAACGCCTCCGAAAAATGCGTGAACTGCGGAGGTAGTCATGCATCGTTTTCTCGAACCTGCGAACGCTGGAAACTTGAAAAGCAAATCACTTCCCTTAAATTCAAAGAATCTATTACATATCCTAAAGCAAGAAAAAAATTATTGGCACAAACACCCAAACCCGGTGTGAGTTATGCTTCAGTTACAAAAACTCCCTTCTGTGTTAAATGTAAATGTAAAAATTGAGTGAAAATTAACCCAAAATTTTCAACTAATGAAAAGTCTTCCGATTCTGATGTAGAAAATACAGCATCTAGAGCACCTGAAACTACCAAACCAGTCCAATCCAAATCAAACTCTAATTCTCGAAGATCACTTAAACTAAAGCTTTCAAAAAGAGGACTCTCTCCAAAAGATTTACGGTCAAAATTGAAAAAATCTACAGCACAAAAATCTGTCGCCTTGGGATTTGCGACAAAAGGTCACGTCCATAAGGACTTAACATCTATTTTTGGCGCACCTAAAAGTCCCGATTCCATTTCCCTCCATCTGTCTGACGAGGAGGATGAATTACAAATGAGTTGCGATGTTTCACCAACTCTTCATAACACTTTCCCAAATAAAAGTACTTCGATCACTTAATGGGTACATTTTTATCTTGGAACTGTCGTGGTCTTCGGTCTAAAGTTGTTGGCATTAAGCATATTATTAATCATCTCCATCCTGCTTGTTTTGCTTTACAGGAAACATTCCTGAAAAATGAGATTGCAATAAAATTTCATGGCTATAATTGTTCTCGGAAAGATGCTAATACTGGAAATAATCCTTCTGGTGGTGTTTGCATCTTAATTTCCAACCTCTATCCGAGTTCTCAGTTGAATTTACAAACTTCTTTACAAGCTGTGGCTGTTCAAGTCCATATATGATCCCTTGTCACAGTTTGTAGCATCTATTTGCCACCTCACTCTGTCATTAACCAACATGAACTTAATAGTTTAGTAGACCAACTACCCAAACCTTTCTTGCTTCTTGGCGATTTTAATGCTCATAGCATTTTGTGGGGCTCGGAAAGCACAAATTCTCGTGGACAACAGATTGTACAATTTATCACTCTCTCTGTTTGCTCAATAATGACGAGAAAACCTATTTCCATGAGCCCACGCCGTACATTTCACAGTTTAGATCTGGCTATTTGCTCTCCCTATCTATTTCCGTTACTCAGTTTCACTGTTGGGAATGACCTCTATGATAGTGATCACTTCCCCTTAATGGTCTCCTATGCTGATAGAGGTCGGGCAACTTCTTGTCGCCCACATTTTCTATTCAAGCAAGCAGACTGGATTGCTTTCATGCAACAAGCAATAATTTCGGAAAATATGGTCAGAACGACTGATATTACAGAGGCAGTACAAAATGTAATTGACTGCTTAATTGACGCTGCAAACAATACCATCCCTAAAAGCTCCTCACGTCTAAGGAAATTCCCGAGACCGTGGTGGAATGCAGCTTGCCGCGACAGTCACCGAAAACAAAAAAAGCGGTGGAATATTTTCCGGAGATATCCCACGCTAGATAATTTAATTGCTTTTAAGCGTGCTAGAGCTAATGCTCGTCGTATCCGTAGGATAACTCAGAGAGAAAATTGGATGAATTTCATCGCTTCCATCACAGCCTTTACTCCTTCAAAAATACTTTGGAAGAAGGTAAAGGCGGCAAATGGGATATACAAAGAGTTTTCTATTCCTGTTCTGGAGACAGAAAATGGAAGGCTTTCTTCCCCATTAGACGTCGCCAATGCTCTCGGTTATACATTTGCAAAGGTATCTTCTGCTGATTCTTATAAGCCTTCATTTGTAGAAATTCGGAACCGTGGACAACAAAAAGCATTCTGTTTTTCTACTCGAGATTCTTATTCATACAATTCTGAATTTAAAATGCACGAACTATTAACGGCTTTATCGAAGACTAATGATACTAGTCCTGGTCCTGACGGAATCACATATAACATGCTTCGTCATTTGTCTTCTACTTCTCTTTCCAATCTATTAGTTCTATTTAATCGTATTTGGACTGAGCAGAAGTTCCCTTCACAATGGCATGAGGCAATTGTGATTCCGATCCTCAAACCCGGCAAGGATTCCTCTAGCCCTCTGCACTATAGACCAATTGCACTCACAAGTTGTCTACGCAAGACACTTGAGCGCATGGTTATTGCCCGTTTTGTTTTTGAACTGGAAAGGAAAGAATGCATCCCGTTGATGCAGAGTGGTTTTCGAAAAGGACGGTCGACATTTGACAATATTGTATTACTTGAAACTCAAATTCGCAATGCATTTGTCCGTCGAAATCATCTTGTCTCGATCTTCTTCGACATAGAAAAGGTCTATGACCGTACCTGGCGGTTTGGAACTATTTTTACTCTTGTAAATTTTGGGTTTAAAGGGAATTTACCCATGTTTTTAAAAAAATTTTTATCGTTGCGCACATTTCGTGTTCGGGTTGGTAATTTATATTCCGATCCTTTTATCCAAGCTGAGGGTGTTCCACAGGGAAGTATCCTCAATGTTACACTTTTTATCTGTCATTTCAGCCAAATTTTGAATGTTTTACCCTCATCTGTTCAAGCTACGTTATATGTTGACGATCTTCAGATCTCCTGCCAGGGGAGTAATATGCGTTTAATAGAGCGCCAACTTCAGGTTGCCGTTAAGAAACTGGTAGAATGGTGCGATGAAAACGGGCATACCATTTCACCGGAGAAAAGTCAATGCATTCATTTCTGCAGAAAACGAGCCATTCATTTGGATACTTCAATAAATATTGGGAACGTTGAAATACTTGTGGTCAATGAAATAAAATTTCTGGGAATAATTTTTGACCGTAAGCTCACTTTCCTTCTGCATATCCTACATCTTCGGAAGAAGTGTGACAGATCATTAAACATTCTTAAGGTACTTTCCCGAACCACTTGGGGAGCAGATCGCACTTCTTTGCTCTGAATTTATGAAGCAGTTATTTTATCCCGTATAGATTACGGATGTATGGTATACGGCTCTGCACGTTCTACGGTTTTACGTAGACTTGACACCGTACACCATTCTGCTTTGAGAATTTGCTCTGGAGCATTTCGAACTTCACCAGGGCATAGTCTTTATGTTCTTTGCCATCAGTTACCACTTGAGTTACGACGTAAAAAAGTAGCTGCCCTGTTCTACCTTCGGGGTATGTCTATTCCGAAGCACCCCTTGTCCTCTGACATTTCCGGTTAGTCTTCGGAGACTTCATAATGCTCGACCTTCCCACATTCTGCCATTTTGCGAGAGAGCTAAATCTCTCCTTCATAATACTGAGCTCCATGATAAGGTGATTCACACTTCTGATCCATTCATCTTTCCTCCTTGGAATATTCATCAGTTTTCCTTTCTAAATCCCTTCTCTAGTTTTGAGAAGAAGAATACTGCCCCTATTGTTTACAAGAATCTTTTTAATTTTCATCGCTGTCAGAACCTAGATTACTAAAAAGTTTTTACAGATGGTTCAAAGTCAGACGGTCATGTTGGTTGCGGTATTGTTTTTGATACCGATACATTCAGTTACCGTCTAGACACATCTCTATCAGTTCTATCTTCTGAATTAATAGCAATTTTTTATGCTCTTCAGAGGATTTCCATCTCTTCTGAACGAAAATTTTGTATCTATACTGATAGTATGAGCTCATTGAAAAGACTTTCCAATATTCAAAATCAGATCCATCCAGTTGCCCTGGAAATCCTGGGTCTTCTAAATAATCTCGAAAACAGGGGATTTGAGATACTTTTTTGCTGGATTCCGAGTCATGTCGGAATCGCTGGCAATGAGCTCGCAGATAATGCTGCAAAAAGTGCATCTTTGCTTCTAGAGAGAGACATCCCTTTCAGTGATGCGAAAAATGTAATACAACGTTATTTTTACTCACTTTGGCAGGAGTCATGGAACGATCAAATAAATAACAAACTTCATGTGATAAAACCTTTTATTTCTTTTTGGCCATGTTTACCGGTGCGGGAGCTAGACGTTAAATTATCTAGACTCCGCATTGGTCACACACGTTTTACACATAAGCATCTTTTATTCGGCGATCAAAAACCATTCTGCTTCAATTTTCAAGTAATTTTAACGGTCCATCACCTTTTGGTTGAATGTCCCGATTTTAAACATCATCGTTTAAAATATTTTTATGCTTCAGTTATAGACATGCAAATGCTTGTGGGGGAACGTCCCCACAGAAATCTTTTAAAATTTTTTAAAGCAATTGGGTTTTACCATCTTATTTAATATTTCTTTTTATTGTCATTTCTTACTTCTTGTTTTTAATGTTGAGAGACATTACAATGTAATTTTATCAATTTCCACGTTTACATACTTTGATACAGGATGAGTATTTTATATTTAAACCATATGTCTGGCGCTATATGGCCAGCTATGGCTCTTGCGCCACTAAACCACACAATCCAATCCAATCCGCCATTGATAAACATAAACTTGATAGATTAGTTGCGGAATTGCCTACACCTTTCATAATAATTGGTGATTTTAACGCTCATAGTCCTGTTTGGGGTAGTAATAGCACGAATCCTCGTGGAAGACAAATTGAAGAATTTATTACTGACCACTGTCTTTGT
>JAPMOQ010063027.1:0-11395 GCA_026543055.1 Argiope trifasciata
CAACAATAAATTCTACAATGTAGCAAATGCGATAACTAATTTTTCTGTTGGGGGGGGGCATTGGAATATCTCCAAATTCGCAGAATAAGATATTGTTGGTTTTGAGCGCTTTCCAAAATTGAAATAAATTTCTAAAAAGAAGTTTACAGTGCTGCGAGTTGCTTGGGGCTGTCGAAGTTTATTCCATTTTACAGGCCAAACTATTTCTTCTACAGAAACGAGTAAAATTCTGTCATGATACAGAAAATTTTAAGGAAACCTCGTTTTGCGCTAAAAATCCAATTTAAATGAAACTGGCGATGGATGCAACTGAAATGGATTTACTCGGGAGAAAAAAAATGTTTTTTTCCTTCTGTTATTCTTGTTGCTCAGCAAATGCTGCTTTTTCGTGGAAACTTCTTTTAGGCAAATTTGGAAAAAACCTAGTGTAGGATTTAATCTTTTTATTGTGAGCACATTTGAATTTTGTGTTTACAATACAAATTTCGAATTTGCGCATCAGATGTTATGATTTTTTATATTGTTATGTTTTACATTTTATAGGTCGTTTATTTTATTTCAAAAACGAAATCTTTATGTTCAGTAAGAAAAAATAGGTAATATTATATAAAATATTTTGCTTAAATTGAGTAATATTTAAATTCACCTCCTGATAATCTTCTATAAATTCACCGCATTTTAGTATGTGGTCTAGAAAATATTTGGGGCCCAGTAGTAAAGTCTTAGCTTTTAACTGGATGGTTTCATGTTCGAGACAAGATTCTATCATCAAGTGGACGTTAAATACGTCTGGTCAAACGTCATCCCTCTGATGTGGTATAGAACTTTGTAGAGAACATTGCCAGCTCACCTCGCCATTTGACCTTGGAGAAGAGATTACCTCGACATTTGACCGCAGTATAATTAACGAGGTCCATCTAAAAATAGACATAACTTTAAGACAGGACGTTAATTTAATTAAACTATAAAGATATTTTCAGTACATTGTCTATTTTATAAAACATTATTTTATAATTCTGAGAACAATTTTTGCGTTCGAAGCAATCATTTTTACCTTCATTTATGACACTGCAATTCCAACCAATAATAGCCCCTCAGGAGCTCACCTACTATAGCTGAGTACGGGTGTCCCAATCCCGAGGAACCCAGGGATCTTTAATCCCTTTAGTTTTATTCTCCTCTACGTCTCTTGATGTCTATTTCTATCCCTTGAAAGTATTTTTGATTATATACCATGAGGCTGGCGCAGTATGACCAAAATTGGCTTTTGTGCCAAAAAAAAAGTCCACAAATCCAAGCCAATCCAATCCGAACAATAATAGAGCTTTCTTGCATCTGAATACATATTTTTTTCAAAATGTATTCAGATATAAGAAAAAGATTGTATCTCAATACATAAAATTCAAATGGTTTTAATTATTTAAATATATTTTCCCAGAGATTTGCCTTTATTGGATGCGCATTGATTGGCATGCAATCATTCAGTGAGAGGATTGCTTGTCATCTTCTGTTTTATTGTTAAGCATGATTCTGTATGAAGTAACATGCCCGCTATGTGTGAGCAAATTTCATAACCTTTTCAGTTTAGTCAGACGATGAAGACGGTGACGGAACAAAAATTCTTCTTTTGACTTCCACACTATATCTAAGAGCCCAACATTTCAGATTTAACATGCGACAGGCCCACATGTCTTACATACTCTAAGTGAAATGGGTTCCATACCGGTACTTTTCTGTCTCAATGCCAAAATTTCTATTATATCATTAAGGACTCTTCATTTTTTCATATAGCGATAATTAATATCTTGATTTGTCGAAAACTGAACGAAATATACGAAATCGAAAAATAAAATGGACATATTGAAAAATGTTGCAACAATTATTGAAGAAAACCCTGTGAGATATGTATAAACAATGAAATACTTTACAAAAAGAGATGCATAGTTTGAGATAATTGGAATTTTTGTATAATATTCTGAAAATTGTATCAATAAGTATGTTATAATAATTAAAGCCACCGGTAAGTGTCCCCTCAAAACTTTTTTCCCATTCTGTCTAATAGTTCTTTCATGTATATAATTCTGGCAATCATGTACAGTACCGCAAATGTGTGGAAGGCACTGGTGAAAAATTCGTTCAGAAATGCAGATCACTATCGATGATCTGGCATTTTTACTGCTGTTATAAGAATATGTATTCACATATTCTCTTTCACACAACTCACAGATAGAACAGAGGATAGAGAATAAACACACCCAAACCAGAACATCTAGATCATGGGGAAGACTAACTGCCTCTAGTTAAAATTGCTTTAAATGAGATATAAATTTTATTTCATAACTAGATCAAAATAATTTATCATTCTCAATTTTTATAACAATAGAAAATTGAAGAAATGCGTGTATATATTCTTAAATTTTTCGCCAGGATTAATCCTTTGACATATTTTCATTCATAAACAACATTCTAAAGACACAAATCTTAGAATTATTTCTTTCAGAATCTCTCTTTAACTTGATCGTAAAAGCAGCAAAAACTCGCTTTCAATTCGTCCATCAATCTCTGTAATATAAGCCGAATTCACCCTCATTCCTTCCTTCCAAAATAAGTCTCAGAAATGGCCATAAAAAGAGTGATTGTCGATGTTTATCGGACAGAGCTTTGGCGCCAAGTGCTGATTTAAAACCACGTAATAGCTTACAACAAGAACATTTCCAGTATTGAGGTTAAAGAGATACTAGCAATACCCTATACTTAGGTCGCCCTCATGGCCAATAAGAGGCTGAAAGTGGAATTACTTTTATTGTTGTATGGGATTTTTTATCAGGCTTTAGTGCTGCTGTGTAATCTGAAAGTATTGGCACTCTTTTGCGAAGAGATTTTGATTTTGGGTCAAAGTGGCTGATTTCTTTCGAATACAAACTTGAGATGGCGGAAGAAAGATTGTACGTTTATTTCTTGGTGTTTCTATGATTTGTTTCAATTTAATATTAGTTAGATGTTCAATATTTATTAAAAAATAACTATTTTACAGCAAATATAAGAATCACTATTGAGGAATGTAATGATTCCATTAAGATATGCAATTACATTCGAAGGAAAATTTGGATCTTTTAAAAATTATTTCAAACCAAGGTATTTAGATGTATTGTCAATTATAATACAAAATACTATTAATACAAAAAAAATATTTCAAAATATTATATATTTTGGGAAACAAGAAAATGTCTAGTAAATTTTAATGAAATTTAACCAAAACGGTTTACACTCCACACAAAATTTTAATGTAGCAATTCTAATTTTCTTTCTACACAAGTTACGGAATAAATTATGAATGAAATGAACCAAAATCTAAGAAAAGAATTTTCAAATGCAAAGAAGTAATGGTGAAAAATATACACAAATATGCATTTTTTCCCTTACATTTACAGAATAATTCTTCCAAAAACTCTTAAAAAGAAAAAAAAAGTGTTTCACCAGCAACAAAACGCATGGTGCATTTCATTTCCCATATTATTTATAACACACTCTGAAATTTTTACGTAAATACCTTTATTAGATTTTGATATATCTTGTTAACGGCAGAGAATTTTAATGAAGATTAAGGTTTTGAGAAAATTGGAGAAAATTTATCTGAAAAAATATGTGAGTCTGGATGAAAGGTCATACCTTCCTTTACTTAGAAAAGATGAATTGTTTTGGTAGAAGGAAATTCTGAACTACAAGAAATTAAAAAAAAAAAATCGCCAATATAGTCGATGACCAATGTTTAATGACCAATTAGCTTAACCCCTTCAAGTAAGATTAAAGAATTAAAAAATTTGGGTGAAAAAGCTATTTTTATTTTATTTAAGAAAAAGTTTATATTATAATTTTAACTAATTTATAATTATTAATTAAAAGATGTTTATTTCACATCATATTTAGCATTGAGTTAGTCAGATGTTCAGGCTAAATGTTTATTAGAATAAATGAACGAATTTATTAGAATGACTACTAATAGTTTGGCTGTAACTTGTTCCAAGATAATCAAACGATGTATGATAGTGATCTATGATATCAACATAGTAATAAAGTGCATTCGAATTCGATACACTAGAAATTTTAAATCAAATTTATTATTATATTCAACAGTAACTTTAGTTGCAAGACGAGTATTACTCGTCATGCCATATATGCAATGGCGAGTATAGCTCGTCACTGTGCTATATGACGTGAAAAATCAATGACGAGCTATACTCGTCATTTTACGGGAAGAGGTTAATAGTGATTAAATTAAAGTATATTTCCATTAAACTGTGTATGTTAATGTAATTATAATAATGAGTTTTTAATACAGTAAAATCCAAATAGTCTAGAAATATCCCAGATAATATGTTGAAAACAAGAAATAATTATTAATTAATTTAACAACACATAATAATTAATTAATCTAACAATAAGTATTTAATATTAGTTCATTATAATTTAAAATTCATCTGATTTCAACCTGTTATTTCCACTACTTTCATTATTACATTCTAGTAACCCTTGTTAACCAGTTAGTTAACCTAGAGTAATGTTCTGAAATTTTTATACCGAATCCGATACCTTACTTCAGAAATTGTAGTAGCAGGACAGACAGTCTTAAGTTAGCCAATGAAATATATTATCGTTTCGGTGTCATTTTTACTCTGAATTACTAAGAATAGTAAATTCTCATAAAATTCGATTTTGAGCTTAGAATTGTAGTGGTATCTGCCTCAGAAGCCGTTATTTATAATTCTAATAGAATCTTAATGATACATCTTAAATTTAAAATTAAGTAACTAAAATTAAGTGTATAAATATAAAATTTCGTGTACCAAAATTAATCTGTTACATTTAGGCTAATTTTGTGGTAGTTTTCCTTTAATTTTTGCCCTTCCCCCTCCACAACGAACTCTTGATGTGCTTGAATATAATACTGTAAAGTATAAAACATAAGCTTAATTAAATTAAATAAATTTTATAGTATAAAAGCCGTTTCCAATCTGTTAATACATTTCATATTTTTGATGTTTTGCAACATAATACAAATTTCGAAAATTGCGTGTTGCAAAAACTCCCGACTTGATGTGAAAAAACTGATGTCATATTCAGATTTTGCGTGAAAAAGTGCATAGGAATCAATAATCAGATATTTTTTAAAAAAAACATGACATAACCCGAAAAATGCAGGCCTGTGTAATTTATTAAAGTGATTTCCATTAATTAAATAAATTTACATGATTTTTAGTATGCACCTCATTCTGATAAATGGCTATACATTTATTATTGTTTGCAATTTATTAGCCTAATCATAGTTTTAAAATACACAACAAAGAATCGCAAGATATGCCATGTTCAAATGAAATCAAAATTGTTAAGTTTAGAAAACCATTAATTTACAGATGCAATTTCAAATTCAATTGCTAAAATAATTTGAATTCTTAGATATATTCAAATTATGAGTTTAGTCAACAAGGCAATTTAGAAGGGAACAATTTAAAAAAATATATATTTTATAAATTATCCATACAGAAATCCATTATTTCATGTCCTCAGATCATTCTGAAAAATGGATCGAAATGGAAAATACTTTGAAATAATAAATTAAATTATGTTTACGCTGCATACGGTTATGGGTATCAAGTGACTCCAAACATATGGTTATCATCTACGTAAAACGAAACTTTAAATCCAAATCAGGACAATACATAATGAATAATCATAAGAGATGGCGCAGTCGTTTAGAATCGTTTTAAACCAAATCTCCATATCCAATTCAGAACTATCTTACATTTACCGATGCAATTTCCTATTCTCTAACTAAAATAATGTGAATTTCTAGATATATTACAGTCAGTAAGGCAATTTATAAAGAATAGAGATTTTAAAAATATATTTTATGCATTCTCCATATAGAAATCCATTATTTCCGGTACTTAGATCATTCTGAGAAATGGAACTAAGTGGAAAGTATTCTGAAATCGTAAATTTAATTAAATTTACCATGCATATGGTTATGAATAAAATAGATTCCAGTCATATGGTGATTTTTTTCGTAAAAGGGTAAAGGGTTTCGTAATTTAAATTAGAAACCTCTTAAATTTCTGTGAAAACGAATTTGCCCATATCTATAAATGGTAGGAAACTAATATAATAGAAGATTTCAAAAAAATTTTCCAAATACGCCATAAACATCATTTTTTATATATTATCAAGCACATAAAGTAGTTTTTCGAAAAGAGAGTGAAATAAAATAAGAAAAGCAAATGATAAAAAAAATCTTTTTTTGGAAATTAAGAAGAAATACGAAGAAATAAAAATAAGTATAAATACTCGAGAAGGAATTCAATAAATCAAAAGAATAATGAGAAATTTTTCTTACACACTTTTGATAAAGGAATTTCTTTCTTGTTTATTTCCCAATTCATTTTCTTTCAGTAAAGTGTAACTATAATAGAATAGGAGGAAAAAATTATGGAAGATAAATAACAAATACTGAGATTGTATTTCTGGGATTTTTATTGTAATTTCAGCGATATTTCTTCAAATGGATTTTGTGAAAAGTACATATATGTTTTTATTGGGGGTATTAAATAAGTTGCATTAGGTTTATTGGGAAGTATTTGATTTCTCTTTGTCTAATAGTAAAAAAAAATATTTTTTCTTGTAATAAAAATATAGGGATAGGTTTTGGATTAAAATGTATAGTTCCTGTCTCTATAATCTACGTAAAAAGTTCTTTCACTAAATTTCCGAAAAAAGGAAAAAAAGCGGAATAATAATATTATAAAATGAAATGCTTTTTTCCTGAAAAAATTATTTTTCATATTTGTATGATTGTTTTTCAAACAATTGTACACCATCACAGAGTTTCTGAGAATAATTTGCTTTTTTTAAAAAAATTGGTTTGTTCTGGAACTTAGAAAATTTTTTAATACGCGGCATATGTGAAGTTTTGCATATTAAAATGTTTAGAAAAATAAATAGTTTTTTTAAGTACATTTTAAAAAAAAACTTTTTTTTTTTACTTGACTAGTTTTATATATCTATAAAGAGAAGTTTGACATTCAAATTCAAATAGACTTTGTAATATGGTGATGCTTTAGTGCTGTCATATACATATAAATATCAATGAAAATACGATTTCTTTAAAAATATTTTCTAAATTCAACCATCAACTTATCTATAAATTTAAATAGGTTTCGGTATCTACTTGAATTTGTTGAAATTAATTTCGACAAATGCTGTGATTTGATACTGAATTTAAGAAAAACTATTTCCAAATTTCCATCATATTTATGATTACCAGCGTGTGACCGAGTTCCGCTCGGAGAAAACAGGTATCGAAGCTAACTCAAAGATTTAAATTTTCAATTGTGATTTATAAAAACAATACACGCCATAAGAAAATTTGTGAAACCATTGATGAAAAGATAACCGGTTAAAGTTCACCATTGTAAACTATTCTAAACAAAGTTAGAGTTTGGAAAGGGAATTATTCTATACAAAGGTAAAGATTAAAGTGTGTTGAAGTTCAATATTTTTGAAAAATTTATTTAGAAAAACCAAACATATATACATACATAAGAAACATATTATAAACCTATAACAGCATAAACATAAAACTTTATTAGTTCGCCATATTGGCTATAGATGGCAGCACGTTACCGCTTGAAAATTTAAGTAGTCATTATGGCGAACTAATAAAGCTTGAAAATATCCTATATGTAACTCCGAACTGCTCGACCGTAGCCCTTCAAAACCGGCGCCAATCGATTCCTCGTGGCCAAAAATCCCAGACCCCCAAGTTTACCGGAGTTTATTAATTCTGGGACGATTTTCGACTTGGCAACCATTCCTCGTATTATAGTATTAGATTACCCATCATATTTATGATTTCCATCATATTATTAAACTGAATATTGCAAAGAAGAAAGTAAGTGAATTAAATCAAGAGCACATTGAAATAAGAATATTTCAACAGCAATTTTTAATATTTATTTACTAAAAGATAATCAAATTACTTATCGATTAAAAGTTTAATTTGCATTGACTAGAAATACATAATGGCATACTGTTCGTGTATTAAATATAGTTTAAAGGCATAGATAATTAATATCTAATACAAACGCTAAATCATTACTTAGAAAAGGGTCAATTTTTACTGGCGTTTGCATACCATCTTACGCTACACAGCATTTACATTTCCCTAAATATATAGTATAGCTTTATAATACCATTTATAAAGTAAAATAAAAAGGTTTAGTAACCAAATGCAAAAACTTTTGCTTCCTTCTTCATAAAATATATTTACGAACATGCAAGTTTCATGCTTTAATCTTTAATACAACTTAAGGTGCATGTATATGTCTATATTTAAAGAAGCATATTACATCTATGCTATTTATAGCTTCAATCTATGCAGCCTTCTACATTTAAATAAGTGCATTACGTTAATACACATACAAATTTCAAGCTCCAATCAATACAACTTACATACAGATGTATATTTATACATTTAAAATGGCTCTTAGAATGTCTCTAGATAGAGACATTTGTTTTAGAAACGCAAATTCGTTCGTTTGATTAAAATTTCCATCAGCAAATATTTGTCCAGTAGCATTATTAGTGAAAAGAAATTTGATTCTCTCTTTGACTTAACGATAACAGTTTCGGCTGAATGAAAAATAGAAGGAAATAATGAGAATGCAAACATTTTAGTCATCTCAGTAACAGTGACTAAATCATAATTGCAATTTTGACTGAATGAAAAAGAGAAGCAAAAAAAGAGAATGTGAACACTTCAGCCATTTTAGAAAGACAATGACTAAACATTAATTGCAGTTTCGACTGAATGAAAAAGAGAAGGAAACCCTCAGAATGTAAACATTTCAGTAATCTCGAAGACATAGTGAAATTCCAGAAAAAGAAGACATAATTTATTTGCCACCTTTATAGTAATGCAAAATTCAATAAAAAATAAGACTTTTAAAAAACGGAAAGCATTTTGATGTTCTATTTCCTAATTTAAAATTTGAAACATTATTGAAAGTTTGATATTGTAGATGATGATGATAATTTAATGCTGTAGTTAATAATAAAGCAGAGTTTTAGTATACAAAAATAAGGCTTTGTTTGTATCGAAAATGTTAATTTTCCTGAAATTAAACTAATTTAATTGTTGAAGTTTTCTTTTTGAAATTCGATAAAAATTAATAAAGAATATTACAAGATTAATTTTCGTTTCCACCCTTTTTGTAACAAGCTGAAATATGTTTACTACACCAGGATAGCTTGCTTGCTAGGGCATTGAATTCGAATACCATGGATTGTGAGTTATAACTCCAATGACCGAAGACTGCTTGTAAAATGTGGCTGGTGCTCATATAAATCCATCGTGTTCTTCATATCATTACAATACCACTGGAGAGAATAGATCAAAGGCGATAGTTTTATGTTTCAGGTCTGAATTAAAATTTATGGAAGAGTGAATGAAATGTTTGGATAAAGTCGGCACCATGAAAAGGGATGTGATGCATGTGTAACTAAAACGTTTCATAGCACTAGATGGCTCTACTGAAATAAGAGACGCTAAAACTGATCTTAAATTCACTGACTTCATTGGTGGGCTTGTCAGTCAGTTGTAACAAAAGTATCATCAGCACAACATATGCACTATCTGAGAACTGGAATACCGGAACTTTGTATCATCCCTTAAAGTCTTATTCAAATGCTTGTCAGAAGTAAACAGTGTTTCACTTCTGTAATTTTAACTTTAATTTATTTAAATATCTTATATAAAAATGAGTGACAAATTTGTGGATATATGATTATAACAAAAATCACATTAAATCAGACTTTTGCACCGAAAAGGTTTTCAGAAATATTGTTTTAACTTTCTTTCATTAATTTCTGTAGTACTAATACAATTGCCATCATTATTCAAACGTAGTATGTTATACAGTTCCTCTGTCGCATTCACGATAAGCGGTCTTCCAGACAGCAGCTCGACACCTTTTAAAACCCTCAATTTTTTAATGCCTCCAGATGGATGTATGGGTGATCTTCTTATCGCCGAGTGGTTGTTTTATACGGCCATGCGTTATTCCACTGAAAGACCTCAAGTGAGACTCATTATTGGGGCTGAACCTATAGCATGTCAAATATTCCAAATGATCAACTTTGGGAAAGGACTTTCTTTGACACGTGTTCCAGAGTGGTCACTTGCTAGGACTCAAACATTTATGGACAGTTCCCCCGCCAAGCTGGTGTCACAAATGAGTGAACTTTTTGCTGAACATTTGGCATATGGAGAGCTTACCTGGACGAATGAAAATTGAGAAGGCGGAGTTTTGACAAATATAAAGAGTGGGTCTTACTTTTAAGAGAAGGGGAGACTTTTTAGATTGTGGTCTGTGGTACGTTTTACATTCCACTCTGCAGTAGTCATTTTGAGTGATACCCTGTTTGCACCTGGTGATTTTTTTCTCTGAAATTGATGGAGAGCCCTTTTCATGAACTTCTTTCACTATAAACGAACCTTCGAATGCTGTGTAAATAGCCTAGATAAGAACAGATTGTTCTCATGTATATATATGACTGTAAATAAAAGAATTAATTGAAATTCTACTCGTTTATTTGATCGGTCAGGATCAAGCCATTATAATAAGCTCAACTACATTATTTAACGATATAAATGTTTCTTTTTCCCATTTTCAAATGACACTCTGTATTCTAAAGCAAATAAACTTACTTTCTTGCATTCACCTTCGTGTCAGAAAAGAAATACACGACCTTGCCATTGGCACATCAACACTCTTGAAAGTATCTTGTTTCCTTGAGATCTTGGGATCATGTTTTTATTCATCAAATTTCCGAGTTTCCGAAAGAAACATGGCGTCACAGGAGCGAATAGATGGAAGCTTTAGGGTGTTTTTAGCTTTTTATTCATGAAAAATTCCTACATCTGAGGATATACATGGAATGAACAAGCAGTTGTTTGAAACAAATGTATTGACAAGAAAACACAAAAAAATCATTTCACATACAATTAGTAGAAGTATAAAATTTCCGTAATTCAACTCTACAAATATAAATGTATAATTTCTTATCTTACCTTTTTTTGTATGATAGTGACATTTTTAAGAGTAAAAAATGTATAATGTAATAAAAATGTTTTTACATTTTTATTAATTTTTTGTTATAAATACTCTTGAACTGAAAAGGCCCGTATTTAATTTTGCAAGGCAAAAACATCGTTTAAATTAATGCTAAATATTTTAACAGAAATATAGTGAAAAAAAAGGTATAAACTTCACTGGATTTTTATAAACTTCTCCCACATTCAAATTATTTAAGAAATCTTATTAGTATATTAAGTAATTAT
>JAPMOQ010063029.1:0-11514 GCA_026543055.1 Argiope trifasciata
TACTGTGCAGAATTATAGATTTACATGCCAGAAAATACAAAAAAAAAGCATTTATTTATATGGATGTATATCACTACAATAGTTTCTCTATGTTAATAACACTCAAGTTTATCATAAAAGTCTGACAAAAGTAATTATAGATAACATTTATTTTATCACAGAAATTGATTACCCCAGTTTCTGTACAGCATAATAACTGTACAAAGCTATAGATTTATATATGTGGGAGTGATGGGTTTTAATGCATCAGTCCACTGGTTTAGATTATTAGTTTATTGAATGATTAAAAAAAGATGATTTTTACAAATGAAGTTTCATTGATGAAGAATTAATTGCAATGTCATGGAAATTAACAGTAGATATGTCAAGTTGCTCTTTTACACCTACGCGTGGCACCTTGTGTATTTGCAGATGAATTCTTTAACAAAAGAATTCCAGTTTCGGCCCTTTTAAGAAGATCATATCTCAATGGTTCCCGGTCGCGGCCCTTCTCGGCGGACGTCCGTCTCCTCTTGTTCTAGGAAACTCTCTGCACACTCCCCTCTGACTGCTGATTAACACCGGAGGAACCCTCTCGCGAAATTAATTTACCATATATATACAAGAAAATACCAAAAAGCATTTATTTATATGGGTGAATATCGCTACAATAGATCCTCTATGTAAATAACACTCAAATTTATCATGAACAGCTGACAAAAGTAATTATACATAAAGTGTCTTTTATCGCACAAATTTATTACCCCAGGTCTTTGTAAAGCGTAATCTTACTGTACAAAGTTACAGATTTATATTCAACAGAATACAAAAAAAAAGTATAACACCACTTAATTTGTATCAGACATTATAATAATTGCAAAGACTTCGCGATGAGGTGTCAGTATCTACTTATATGGATGAATATCACTACAATAGTTCCTCCATATAAATAACACGCAGTTTGATCATAAAAAGCTTATAAAAGTAATTATAGATAACATGTGTTTTATCACACAAATTGATATCCCCAGGTTTCTGTACAGCATAATCTTACCGTACAGAATTATAGATTTACATATAAGAAAATGAAAAAAAGACGTTATTTATATGAATGAATATCATCACAATTGTTTCTCTCTCTGTATGTGTATAACACGCTATTTTACTATAAAAGGCTGACAAAACTAATTATAGATAATATGTATTTTATCACGCAGTCTGATTATCCCAAGTTTCTGTAGAGCGTAATCTTACATGCTTGAAAATACAAAAAGCATTTACTTATATGGATGAATATCTCTACAATAGTTCCTCCATATAAATAACACACAATTTTAACATAAGAGACCAGCAAAAGTAATTGTAGATAACGTGTATTTTATCACACAGGCTGATACCCCAAGATTTCTGTTAAACCTTATCTTACTGTACAAAGTTATAGATTTATATACATAATAATACAAAAAAAGTATTTATATATGGATGAATATCATCATAACTGTATCACCATAAGTATAACACCATATATTAGCATAAAAGGCTGACAAAATCATTTATAAATAATATATATTTTATCACACAAACTGATTATCCCAAGTTTCTATAGAACGTCATCTTACTGTACAAAGTTATAGATTTACATTTAAGAAAATACAAAATATTACTTATTTATAAGGATGAATATCACTATAATAGTTCCTCCATATAAATAACACGCAATTTTATTTTAAAAGCCTGGTAAAAATAATTATAGATAATATGTGTTTCATCACACAGACTGATTACCTGAGGTTTCTGTAGAGCTTTATCTTATCATACAAAGTTATAGATTTACATATAAGAAAATACAAAATAGCATTAAGTGAATATCACTACAATAGTTCCTCTATATAAATATTCGCAAAATTATCATAAAAGGCTGGTAAAAGTAATAATAGATAACATGTGTTTTATCACACAAATGTATTACCTCAAGTTTCTGTACAGCATAATCTTACTGTACAATTGTTACAGATTTACATACAAGAGAAATACAAAAACGCATTTATTTATATGGATGGATATCACCACAACTGTTTCTCCACACATATATATATATAACACTCTATTTTAGCATATAAGGCTGACAGAAATAATTATAGATAATGTGTACGTTATCACATAGACTGATTACCCCAAGTTTCGGTAGAGCGTAAACTTACATGCTTGAAAATACAAAAAGGTCTTTATTTACATGAATGTATATCACTACAATAGTTCCTCCATACAATTAACACGTAATTTTATCATAAACGGCTGGTAAAAGTAATTATAGATAATATCTCTGATCACACAAATTAATTACCCCAGGTTTCTGTACAGCATAATCTTACTGTACAAAATTATAGATTTACATATAAGAAAATGAAAAAAAGCATTTATATATCTATATATATATGAATGAATATCACCATAGTAGTTTATCAATAGGCATAAGACTATTTTATTATAAAAGGCTGACAAGAATAATTATAGATAATATGTATTTTATCACACAGACTGATTACCCCCAGGTTTCTGTACAGCGTAATGTTACTGTACAAAGTTATATTTACATTCAAGAGAATACAAAAAAAAAAAAACATTTACTTATATAAATGAATATCACCGCAATAGTTCCTCCATACACATTACCGCTATATTAGCATAAAAGGCTAACAAAAATAATTATAGATAATATATATTTTATCACGCAATCTGATTATCCCAAGTTTAAGTAGAGCATAACCTTACATAAAGAAAAAAACAAAAAGCATTTATTTATATGGACGAATATCACTACAATAGTTTCTCCATATAAATAACACACAATTATAGCACAAAAGATTGGCAAAAGTAACTATAGATAACCTGAGCTTTATTACACAAATTGATTTACACCAGGTTTCTGTACAGCATAATCTTACTGTTCAAAGTTATAGATTTATGTTCTAGAAAATAAAAAAAGCATTTATTGATATGGATGAATATCACAACAGTTTTTCACCTCATATATAACACTCTGTATTAGCATATAAGATTGACAAAAATAATCATAAATAATATATATTTTATCACACAGACTGATTACCACAAGTTTCTGTAGAGTGTAACCTTACTGTAGAATGGTTATAAATTTATATAAAAGAAAATACAAAATAGCACTTATTTATATGGATGAATATCGCTACAGTAGTCCCTCCATGTAAATAACATTCAAGTTTATCATAAAAGGCCATATAAATAACACGCAGTTTGATCATACAAGGCTGGCAAAAGTAGTTATAGATAGCATGCTTAATCACATAAATTGATTACCCCAAGTTTCTGTACGGCATAATCTTACTGTACAAAATTATAGATTTACATATAAGAAAATGAAAAAAAAAGCATTTATATATATGGATGAATATCACCAAAGCATTTTCTCTATATGCATAAGACTCAATTTTACCATAAAAATCTGACAAAAATAATTATGGGCAATATGTATTTAATCACACAGACTGATTAACCCAGATTTCTGTAGAACATAAACTTTTGTTATTGCATGACAATTTTTGAAACCTGAAAATTTTCAACTCTCAGTTTCTTCGAATCAATACATATCGATGCAATTTAAATCAAATACTACAACTAATTGCAACTTTTCGCCACTTCCTGGAACCAACAAACGCTTAAAAATACGCCACTCAGTCTGTATCAGACTTTCTAAATAATTGCTAAGACTTCGCGATGAGGTGTCAGCGAATGCAAATAGAAACTAAACGTCGCCGAAGCACGCCACAAGTGGGGGGAACTGTTGCGAAAAGCGTCTGGAAAATCGCGGACAGACACCTCTAGGGGATTAAAAACGTCCCACAAAATACGCCGTTGCCTAACATTTGCAGAACCCATCCGTCCCAAAACAGGGCCTTGAAATCTTATTACGTAAGCTGACGAACCCCCACAAACAACTTAAGGACGCTAAATGACACCGTTTAATAACGTTCCCGATGAAACGTGTCAACTCCGGTATTTGCACTAACGAGAGGATATTCCGGATATTGCAGAGGGATAACAGAAAAGTTAGTTTCGAAGCTTTCCCAGTGTCAATATTTGGTGGGAGTCGCCGGTGGAATAATAAAATTGGAAGAATTTTCATCGGGCGACAATATTTAGGTCCGTCCCGATCTTTTATTTGTTCGTCGGAAAACGGGTGTTTAATGGCGTAGCTTTTTTTTTCCCCCTTCATTTAGAAAATATATCTGGGGAAGTTTTAAAAGGAAAATTAATTAGTTTTAATTAATTTTTTTTCCACTTCTCGTCCGAGCTGGTATCTTGGTGATGAGATTTTAATCATCGTTTAATGTGGGGTTAGAAAAACAATCTCGCTCTGTGTAAATTAGGATTAATTTCATCATTATTTTTTTTCGTAAATTGGATGTAAAAAAATAATTAATTTTTCGCTATATAAATTTATTTTTAATTATCTTTATGAATACCGATGGCGGTTTGATCAAGAAATTGATTCAATAATTATAAAATGTATTATTCTTTATCAAATATATATTTTTATTTTTATTTGAAGTATGAAAAAGAACGATAGAAAATTTTTAAAGTATGTATTTTTTTAGTCTAGATTTACAGAATATATCTTATAATACAGAGAAAATTAAACTCAAAAAATTGACAAACAAAGTTGAAAATGTTTTTTTAATTTTAAACTTTGTTAATATATATATTTCTTCTTTATAATATATATTCCTTTTCTTCGAAATATGGAAAAGAACGATTGAAAGTTTTTAAAGTATTTATTTTCTAATCTACATGTACCGCATATATATTATAAATTAAACGCAAAAAGTTAACAAACAAAGTTGAAAATTTTAACAAAAATTTTCAACTTTGTTGATTTAACAATCCATTTTAATGATCTGAAGATAAAACTGAAAATTAAAATATATACTATAGCATTAAATTTTCATTTGAATATTTTTCCGGTGCATTACATTACAAAAACAGATTTACATAAATGTTTGCTTTACATTTTAAAAAATCATTAATTTTTAAACATGAAATATTATTCCAGTCCGAAAGTATGAGATACAATTAAGATTCTGTAATGATTTCTCTCAGAACCATACAAGACGGTGAATCATTTTGACTCTTTATTTTTTTTTTTCAATTTTGATTGTTAAAAATATAAACCAGAATGGTAAACTTTTTACAAAAAGGTAAAAAGACGTGGATTAATTTTCTGGAAAAATTCAACTTCAAACAATTATATATTAATTTATTTTTTGGAACAATTAACAAATTCTTGTATTAAGAGAATAGTTATGCATCTAACTACATTTCAGAGGGCAAGGTGTTAAAGACCTTAAAATTTGATGGATAAAAAGAGTAATTTAATAAACAAATAGCCTTATTGGCATTTGGCAATAATAACCTCAAACAGATAATAATAATAATAATAATTGGAGTTGTATCAATATTAGTAACTTTGACTTGATACTTATTTTTGATGGTAAAAATTTCAACAAATTCCATTAAGTATAAAATTTTAAATAACGGAAATTTTATATAAAATTAATAACGCCCTCTATAGTTATAAAATTGGTGATACTGATGAAGGTTGTAATATTTTGATCCTGACAGATCAAATAAGAGAATAGAATTTCAGATAATTCGTTTATTTACTTAAGAACAACTTGCTCTAATCTAAGTTAAAATACTTGATATTTATACCATTTGAAAGTGTATGATATTTACTCAACAGTCGAAGGCTGAAGGTTTGTCGTGAAAAAAGTTATCCATCAATTAGAAGAAATTACACAAAACACAAACAGGATGTTAGTCAGCGCGACAAATCAAAAGTCCCTTTTTTTTTTTCAAAAAACTCCATATTTTATCATTGTCCAAACTCTGCTATCTAATTTCCCATTCATCCACTTGGGCTCTCAACCGTCCAATAGTTGTTCAGCAAATTGCCCTCATCTGTGGCTCCAGTCTGGCTTAGGAAATGACCATCAATGATGCGTCCTCGTTACTAACCATTCTGGAACACGTGTTAATCACAATGGGAAATATTTGGCATACAAATGGGTTGACAATCATTTCCCTTGAAGGCGCGATAGGTTCTCTTTTTTAACGATGAACCCCATGTGTGGTCCTTCAGTTGACTTCACTTATGACCAGATGCAATGACACTCGTTGATAAGAAGATCCCCAGTCTGGCAATTTGGAAGAATGGAAGGTTTTAACAGATGAAGAGCAGGCGTCCTGGAAGAGGGTGTGTGTCTACTCTTTGTTCTGGACTTTCCGGGTTCGTGTCCATTGCTATTCTGTATCTGTGAAGCCGGGGTCCCACGGTGGGCAGTTTCACCGATTTGGTCATAAATCAGACCTCCGACCCACTGGGAGACCACACTCCCCCATAGCCAGGAGGATGCGCTTCCCCTTCGACCCCTCTAGGTTTCTTTGATGACCCGTCTACTTACCGACAAAATGTCGGTAAATCGACGAATCATCAAAGAGACCAGAAAACCGCAAGAGCTGTCAACGGATGGTACGTGGCTCGTCTGCAGACGGGGTATAGGCAGTGGGACCCCGGCTGTCCTCCTGTGCCCTCCTGTCAAAAGGGATTGTGCAAGCGAATGAGTGATGAGTTGATGGCAAAGTAGTACTCTTGGCAATATTAAAACAAGAAACTCTCCCTATCGGGTTAAATCACTGTCTTTGTAACACTGGGTTTTACCATGGTAAATGCCATAAGAAACAGCAACAGGGAGGAGCTTTCATAGATTAAATTACATTGTTCTTATTTTAGCACTTTTCCTCTTCCAGAAAATTAATCCAAAATTAAAAATAATCATGTAATTCTTTTAAATATCGTTCATAGTTCTCTTTTTTTATCACCAAATAGTTCATGTTTTAAAAAAAAATTAAGTATATTGAATTTAAAACAAAGTTAATTTCTGAAGAAATATCCTTCATAAATTTTGCTGAATATAGAATATACTATTCTTAATGCAACCAAGGTAGACAAGTCTCGGAATAATAATAAAGGTTACTAAACTATGGTTCTTAATTTTTTCTCTTTTTAAAAGAATTTAAATTCATGTAATTTATTATTTTTCACTTTGAGTTTCTAGAAATTTAAACTTCTTGTAACTAAATTTTAAATTCTGGGTTGCTGAATTGAAATTCCTAAACAGTCGTTTTCGAAAAACAGGCACGTGGAATCGCAATAAAAATAATTATTTATGTGCTATAATAATATTGAAATTGTAAATAATATTTTTTAAATAAAAATAGTACTGAATTTCAAGGACTTCAGCTTATGTCTATACACAGTAATTTTTAATGACATCTTTTATAAAGCAGAGGAAAATCAAATAAAAACAAATAATTAAAATTCAATTCTTAGGTTAACAAAGTTAGGTCAAAAATGTAATTTTTACAACTTTTTATTAAATAACCGCCTTTGGCAAATAAATAGTTCGCCAATCTTATTACTCTTTAAAATGGTCAGTTAAATACTTTATGTAACATAATTGTCAATTAAATACTTTATTTAATTTGTCTATTTATAGATGCTTCATCAAACTATTTTTAAAGCTTACATTTTGATAGTAACTAAAAATATCTGATTATTTTTAAAGTTCATATAATTCACTCATGCATTCAAAGGTCTCAAGATCGTAATGTACTATATGTCTCTCTAATTATCTGTTAGTTCCAGCAAAATTTCATTATTAAATTAATTAAATTAAGGTATTCGACCACGTTAAGAATTTTGGTTATAGACCATATAGGCGAATTTTTTTAATTGTTATTTCTTATAATTCAGACTTTCCTCTTTCCAAAAGACTTTATCTTTTCAAGGAAAAGGAAGGCCTGGCCTATCATCCAGGGTCACATATTTTTCAGATAAAATTTGTCTTTAAGTGCGATTTTCTCAAAACTTCAATTTTCATAAACACTAACCACCATTAACACGATACCTCAAAAACTAATAGAGATCTTTCCATACGAATTTCAGCTTGTTGTTTAAATAATATGGGCAATGAAATGAACCAAAAGTTTTAGTGTTGATGAAATAGTTTTCCATTTATAGGTGTTTTTAGAAAAATTTAGTTCTAATTTTATAGAAAAAAGGCATAAAAACGTATATTTTTACCCATAACTTCTTTGCATCTCAAGATTTGTCTGAGATTTTGGTTCATTTCATTCATTATTATATTCTCTAACAAGGAAAAACACGATTGCTGCATTATAATTTTGGATAGAGCGAAAACCGTTTTGGCTTAATTTCGTTATAATTTACTACAAATTTTCCTATTTCTCAAAATATATTATTTTTTCAAATAATTTTATTCTTTATATATATAGTATTTTGCATTATATTTGACAATACATCTAAAAACCGTAGCTTTAAATAGTTCTTAAAAAAATCTAATTTTTCAAAAATTTCCCTTCGAACATAGTCGGATACCTTAAAGTGGAGAAGATTAAGCGGCAATTAATATAAAAACCTTTTTTATTAAAACGATTCATCTTTTTTTAATGCCAATATTGAAAACAGAGTCTATCAGCTTTTGAGTGTTATGTGTCCTACAGAATCATTTTCATAATTTATATAATATCTCTAGAATTATTCAACAAAAATTTCTCAATTTCCCCTCTTTTATCGAACAGTGATATTCAAATATTTATAAATCAGTCAATTTTAAATACTGACTTAGTTGATTGAAGTCTATCCCTTTTTATTTAAAATATTAGTGCTTGAAAAATATCTTATTAAATATGATTCACAGACCAGATGATCTTGATAAAAATTAAACTTTCTTCATTTATTAAAACATCTATAGACTTATGTTAAATACTATGTAATTATTTACTTTATTCAGACCCTCTTTGTAGATGTTTTTTTGGTTATTAAAATTTTGCAAATAAGCCGTTGAGACTTGAATTGAAAAGATATATATTAAACTATATTTTTCTTAAATAAAGCTGATTTTTTAAATTAATAACACTGTAAAAGTCACAAAACTTTTGTTTATATTTTCTTTCTAGAAAAAACATATTTCATATTTCATTTCAGACATACACCTGCTGCAAATTACATTTTTATATATTTAATGCGCAATAATAATTTCTTTAATATTTTTTTTTGATAATAATAATAATAATAATTTTTTTATTTGAGTTTTTGATAATCTGATAGCAATATATTGATAAAATATATATTTTTTTCTTTCACTCGTAACGCGCGCATGCAGCTTAAGTTTTCTTTATTGGTGAAAAATATATTTAAATTATTTTTTAAGTCATTAAAAATAGTAATTAAATTTGTAATTTAATATAAAATATTAGTGTCACTACAAAGATATTTTTTTTAAATCTTTAATATGATGTAAAAATCAGCTTCGTGCTGTAATAATTCCGAAAGTTATGGGGGAGGAATGCCGACATTTCTCATAATTTTTAATTAACTCAAATTCTAATTAAAAATTCAAAAAACAATCTCTTCTAGGTGTACATTCCCAATTGCCAAGGTACTTACGAAATTTGGTAGCTGTAAGTCCAATGGTCTGGCCTGTAAAGCCCCAACATATAGACACACATTGAGCATTATTATAAGTATAGATTATTAAAAAAAAATTCCGAAATCCTTCATTTTAAAGATTGATTTGCAGTCCATTGATTCAAAGTTTTTATTATAAACTGATAAAACTCTATTTAAAGTATAAACATTAATTAAATTTTATTAATTAATCAATATTTGAAAAAAACTGTATTAATATCAAAGAGTCATCCACAAGAAGTTTTAAAAAAATGTATTTGAAATTTTATTTATTTTATTAATGATTGAAAATTTGAACTCTCACTAAATATATATATATATATATATATATATATATATATATATATATATATGAACAAATAATTTCCAAAGGTTTTTTTGAAAGTTCTTATTCCAGGAAAGCACTAGTCATGAACATAATATATGTGTGTGTATGTTATGGTTTAAAATTTTGGAAGCAGATGGCAGGTTCGAAGACATTGAAGAAGACTTTTCATTTTTAATTTCCCTTTATTCTTCCTCCGGAGACAGGCATGCATATTTACAAGGCAGCTCGGGCAAGCAGATGTGACGGAAAAGCGTGAAATTAATTTTCCCTCATGTTATATAGCATAATTTGATAGGGAAAAGATTGTTTATTGAGCCAATATATTATTAAGAATCTCAAAGGGATTTCTGATTATGTAACTTTCAAAGCAGGGGAAACACAGGGATCTTTAAAAAAAGAATGCGCTTATTGGACGATTTTCTAGCCCTTCACGCGGAGAGTTAGAAAGTCAGCTTTTAGCTGATTCTGCAATTTTACGAAGTGTCTCTTGAATTAATTAAGCAGAGAAATGGAATCGGATCAGGAAATAAGAGAATATTTTAGAATGGCTTTTATAAGGGCTAAATTAAGATAAAACTTTAGACATTAATTTGGATTTAAATTAAATATTAAAATATCATTACACACACACACACACACACACATATATATATAAGTAAACAACCATAGAAGCATTAACTAATTAAAACCCACTTTCAGTGTCATCCAAAATTAAACCGAAATTAATGATGCCGGAATCGAAATTAAAATTTAATTCTGAACTAAACTGCAAAAAATTCACAAAAATAAAATCGAAATGAAATAAAACCTATTTATGAACCAAATATAAATTAACATTATTAAGTAAACGAAACTAATTACGGAAATGAAACAAAAACTTGGAATAGAAACTAAAAATTATTCCGGATTCGAAAAAGTTTAAAATTTAAAAATTAAAAACCTATCATTGTATTTAGTGAGCGCAAATGCAGCTACTACTAAAATACATATGAATCTAAAAAATTTACAATATAAGCTAAGTCAGAAGGAATACAACACAATCAAAATTACAACAAATAAAAAAAAAAGTATCCAGCCTGAAGACTTTTTCAAGGTTTACCCTCAGGCAAGGGTTCAAAATAAGAGATTTTTTTCTGCGAGGAAATCAGACAGTATCCAACAGTATTAACCCGAAAATCCCCGGAAAATTAAGGCAAAAGAGACACGCCAATTTTCTGAAGGTGACCCTTGTAAAAGTCTTCAGGCGGATTCTTTTTCTATTTGTTGTAATTTTGATTATGATATTAATTGATTATGATTTGTTAATTATATATACATATATATGTGTGTGTGTGTGCTTGCGTGTTTTACCATGCTTTTTCTAACATTAAAATTTATCTAATATCTCATGCAAGAAAAAGAAAAAAAAAACGTACGTTTGACAGGTAATAAAAGCAAGTTGGATACTGGTGTTAATTGATGCTATTACACATATTACATTCCGAGCGGATGAAAGATCTTAAAGAAAGAAGTACAACTTTCGTAAAGACATAAACTTGCTATATTAAATACGAAAACTATTTCTTACAGAATCGATATTGCAAAAAAAAAAAAAAAAAAAAAAAAAAAAAAAAAAAAA
>JAPMOQ010063035.1:9924-25052 GCA_026543055.1 Argiope trifasciata
TATAAGTCAAATAATTCTAATCATCTTTAAATGAAGAAAACTATTAAATACTTTATGAAGCTTTATATTTCGAATTGCACTTTATTTTTTAAACGAGATCACAAATATATTTTTGTTGTATTTAACTCTAAAGATTTTTATTTTCATACTTACAGGTGATAAAAACTGGGAGGCTTGAGACAAAGCCACGCAAGAAAGTATAACTAGGAGGAACATCTGAAAAAATTTGCAAATAATTATATGATGAAAGTACTTTTAAAAAATAAATACAATGCTTGAAATAGGACAATAAATTATGTTACTAAAATATTTCTTAGATTATAATTGCTCAAAGAATTTAAAAATCTGAAGAAAAAAACTGTTATACTTAGAACCAAAAAAAAAATAATTAAATTATTATTTCAAATCTGAGATTGAAAAAGAAACTCTAAGATATATTAAATAATTCCTCACTCTTACGTTATTTCCAAAATCATGTATAGACACAAATTTAAATAAATTTGTTAAATTTTAATCTTTAATTAACTATAATTTATTACCCATATATTGTAAAACATCAATTTGACTTTTTTATAACATAACTTAGGATTTTAAAACATTCCTTCCGGTCTCAAATCTGCGAAACAAAATTATCTGGAAAAGTAAACTTCTTGCTTACAAGGAAATAAAATATCTGTGGTACATTTTATATTTTATTTTTGTAGAGGGGAATTTTTGCACTCGAATCTAGTAACCGTTTCGTAACTTAAAACTCTTACTATTATAGCAATGATATTATGATTCATTGTCTCAACTATGGCGAATGCTAAATCGGACTGGTTGCATTTTTTTAAAGCTTGCTATATTTAAGTAAAATTGAATATTTTGTTTAAATAAATCAAAGCTCATAAAGAAATTTTGAAATTTTTCTTTCCAATAAAAATTATATTTTAATTTCATAGGTAATGTATAAAATCTATTTTCCAAGTTTTCATTTGAATCAAAGATTATAAAATTTCGAATAAAGCAGCCTTGAATCAGAATTCGAGCACAACAATTATGTAGTTTGGATCGAGGTTTAGATAAATCTGGATTCTTACACTTATATATTAGTTATTTTATAAAAATTGAATTATATAAATTTAAGAGACTTCATATTTTATGTGGTATTTCGCATTAAATTTCAATATGATCACAAACCTTTTAACATTTTTTATATGTCCTTAGATAAATTCAAAACTGCATCTTAAGTTTATAAGTTATATTTGAAATTAACATGTCAGTTGAAATCTGAAACTTGAAAGCATAATTTTTTTTCAAGAGAAAATTCACAAGTAATTTTAAGGTGTATGTACACACAGGATTTTATTTATATATATTTTAATTTTTGAAATCAATTTTTTGCACAATTTTTCATTAATATATGCTTATACTCAATTCAATTCTTAAAAACCATATTACACTATTTTTTAATTAATTAGTTAATATGTAATGAGATAATTAGCATATTCTTTGAAGTATATCTTAAATTCTAATTTGTACAGACACATAATTTTAGTTGGAAATTATGCCTACTATTAGTATTTACGCTGTCTGCTTCAATCAAGTTATAAAAATATATAATTTTTTTAACAACTTTTTCATTAATGATTAAAAGAGAAACGGAGAGTTTTTCTCTAACTTTAACATTTAAATAACTATTAAAATTTATTTCTAAAAATATAACTTTGAATGAGGCATAAAACATTCATTGTTTCCTAAAAATTATCTTGATTTATAAATAACCGTATTTGGTTTATTTTTTGTTGAGATATAATTGTTTGAATGAAGAGGACGAACATCATTCTTCATAAATAGAGTTTAAAAAACAAACAAACGAAACTAGAGTTTTTTAGTGAAAGTACCTCAAGAAAAATCCTTATAACTCGAGAAGTAATCCAAATATTGACAACATTTTGATATCATTTGAATGGTAAAAGATCAGATAACATTTTGAAGCAATGAACAAGCATTCAATATTTTGAATGGTTTTTGAAGTTTCAAGTGTGTACGTACACCTTAAATCAATATTAGAAAAGGAAATAAAAAATGTCTTACTTTTACTAACTCTTCAGTGGTTTCTGAATGATTCGTTTGACTATGAATTCTCTTATTTATACTTGAGGCTCAGCAATGAAAGCGAATGTGGCATTTCATTTGCTTATCATTTTTTGTAGGTCAAAGTCTTGGCATTGTTCTGCTCTTTAGCGGCGGAAATTGTTGTAAAATAGATTAACATTCATGTCCGAAAAGGCACACATTCTTTGATGAGTATCTTTAATATTTGAATACTAAGTAATGTGATGCGTTACACAACTTAAAACTCAATGAATAAATTTTAAGAAATAAGAAGAAAAAGTACTTGAAAAAAGTATTATTATTACATTTTAAATATTTAAACTAGAGAATATTTAAATTAAAATATTTTATCGTCATTATCTTTTCAATGACATGAAAACTTTTTCATTCTGATCTATATTTATGTTTTGGTTTTAGTATAAAGGTTTTATTTCATAGTTCTTTAAATAGTTACCTTTTCGGAACACACAATCATTAATAACGACAGAAATCAGAAGTATTATAAGTATTTAAAAAAATATTTCAGTTGAGGTTGAAATCTAAAAATATCATTTGAAACATTCAACTCTATCTATTTTCATACACTAAAATGTATGAAATCCCTTCCCAAATTTTAATATCATTCTCAAATAAAATCTTTGATTTGGTCATTCGGTCTTAATTTTTTAAAGCAATAAATTTATAGGAAAACTATCAAAAGGTTGAATGGTGGAGAAAAATATTGTGATCCTGGTCAGAAGTTATGCATTTTTGATTGGCATAAAAGTTATACCAATCGTTTCACCGGCATAAAAGAATGCCTTAATACAAAAAGGAAACCAAGCAATAACAAAATTTAAAGAATTTCTTTTAGTTTCTTTTTCCATTATCGAGTAAAAATATGATCCGGTTTTTGATAAGTAGTTTTCAAAAATTGAAGGCAAGAAATAATTGATGCTCGAAATCGCGTAGGCGGAAAATAAAGCATAAATGACAATATTAATCAGCTTCTTTTAATCACATATATTTTTACCTGCTTTTATCAGTAATGCATCATTATGCTTCTTTGAAAGATGATGGGTTTTTAAAAGACTGACCTACTTTTGCCATTCTCACATTATTATTACTCATGTTTCTCTGACAGAAGAAGCGTTTTAAGAAAATTGGCGCAGAACTATGGTATCGTAGCTGTTATTTTCATGGAATGTATTTTTTGGAAGAAATTAAATAAATTAATTTTTATAATATGTTCAAAAAAAGTTTCACTCTTTTTTAATAACATTTTTGATAAAAAGTATTTTCTCTTTCTGTCAGTGGGAAAATATTTCTTCATTCATTCTTAAGTTTGAAACATTGAAGAATTTGATTTCTGTTCTAAGAATAATCCATTATGAAACTGTTTTAT
This sequence comes from Argiope trifasciata, assembly GCA_026543055.1. Lineage (NCBI taxonomy): Eukaryota > Metazoa > Arthropoda > Arachnida > Araneae > Araneidae > Argiope > Argiope trifasciata. Next base: position 13,406 of record JAPMOQ010063035.1, read on the forward strand.
GATCTCAGAAATTAGAAAATAGCAGTTAATGTTGGCAAAGGTATCGTTTTCATAAAACTTCTGTGTAAATTAATTTGTTCAAAAATTTATTAGTAAACAGTTTAACATTTAGAAATCCCATATGTACATAGGGGGAGGGAGGGAGATAGAGACTGATACAGATGTTTTGCGATTATTTAAAAGCTGTTTAAACTGGTTAATGATTTAAATTAATTAAGGCAAATAATGACAAAAAAATGTTCTCACATGATAACTTGAAACTTGCAATCGTAGATTTTCTATAAACTTTTTAAAATCAATTTATTTCCTGTTTAAATTCTTCCTATAGCTGCAAATTTATATTATTAAAAAATTCGAGTGCAATCGCTTTCTTAATCAATATTATATGGTCTTGTAACGATTCAGCTTCTTCACGGCCTGATCATGGTGGCGTTTTATTTCTCAGGCACCATAATTGTCAATTCCAGACTGGACTCCTCAATGTCTAGGTTTTATGACGATGTAATTACCTACAGATGGACAGGTGGAGAACCCTCCTTCTAAGAACGGACATCTAACCCTTTAGAGGGAGACGAGATAAAGGACCACCCGTGCACTAATCGTGTCTGCGACACATATGTGCAGCCTGCCTTGTTTCCCCTAGTGAACATTCCATGAGCATTCCTGCGGTCAACGGTAGACCATTGAAATTTTGCTGAACGACGATTGGAGAATCACCAGCCCAAATACTCCAATGGGGAGCCAAAGGAAAAGGATGGAGGGTCGAGGGAAGAGAGAAAAAGGAGAGCCGAGACGAAGAGGCGAGACTTAGACGCCGAGTGTTCGAGAGAAGATTCCACCCGAGGAATTCGGTGGATTCCTGGAACTAACCCCGGTAAGTGCGCTAGACTTAGACGACTGGTTAGCTGTTTTCGTGAGTTTCTCCGAAAGATCTCAAGGAACGATTCTTGTGGTGTTGCACATGGACTTTTTATTAACTAGATGATAAGTAGTATTTTTTCTATAAATTAAAGCTGTAAATAAAGTACTTAATTTAAACGCTACCCTTTATTTGATCGGACCACATCGAGACGTTACATCATAGTCATATCACTTCTTGCTAATTTTAATTGGTTGTTGTATTCCTTTTATAGATAATAATAATAATTTTCCAGTCAAAATGACATCCTCTGTCCAATTTTTTAGTAACATCTGGGCTGTTACTTATAGCAAAGAGAAAATTTCTCTGTATTTCTCTTTCTCTTTCTAATTACTCAGTATTATTGCCTATTCAAAGCGTAAAAATCGAATAAAAATAATTAAAAAAAAAACTCATGTTGGCAAACTGGAAGGCAAGGGTAGATTCCTTATCAGTCAAATTACTGTCCTAATTCTTTACATTTCGTAAAGGGAATGTAACGTAAGGGTTTTTTTTTTTCTTTTTTCAAAGGTGCAAGCCAGGTACCTATGTGTTAACTGCTTGCCTTTGCGAACTTCAGACTTTACTTCATGACATTAGCCGACGTATTCAATAGAATAACATTATACCTTTGAACATTTATGGTTGGAGATTAATCTCTTTTAATGAAATGTGTACTTGTATCTGTACTTGAATGAAAGCTACAATGGTAAAATTTTTTAATATAATCTTCTTAGGCATTAAATCAAAGGATCACAAAATCATCAAAAGCTGTTAAATTAATCGATTTAGTTAACTTAGTTATTTGTGAAATTAATCAATTTCAAAAGTGTCATAAATAAGTCATAAATAACAAAACTTATGTTCATTGAGAACAATGCTCAGAATTTTATTTAAAAACATTTTCTTCATATATTTAGTATTGCAAATTATAATTCAAAATCTGAGTAGCTTCTGATTTTGGGTTTTGGCAAAATAAGTAATGTTTGATTATTTTTAGATAACAATGTTTGAATTAAATCCTTACACTGATCACATTTGATCAGATTTAAAGAAGAATACCGCACAAGAAAAAAGGCATAAGAGGGATTTTATTTGAATCTCTTATGGTTAATAAGGTACCGTAATCAGTAAGTGCGTCAAAGTTTTTTCACTTACACATATAATGCCACGAATAAATACTGTTTCAGAAAATAATTTTTTTCACTTAAAGATCCATATAGTATTGGATGCATACCGGTATATAGTGCCAAGTTTTAATTTTTTTAGCTATAAGTGGCCAAGTGCATTTATCTTTTTATAAATATTTTTATTACATTAATTTGTTATTTTTGTGGAATTTTTCTAGAATCTTTTGTTTGAGATCAGGAAATCAATGAGTATGTAATGATATTTCACTTTTATGAATGCTATCAGGTAAAAAATACAATTTTTGAATATAAATAGTTTCTTTAAAAAAAGGAATCGGGGACATAAAAGTAATGAATCGTGCAATGAAAGCTGTGATTCTTATTAAATGGTAGGTCGCTAAATGTGTAATTCTGGTGTCAAAGGTGATCATTGTTTCATATTGCTGCCAATAAATCATTCTTCTCCTTTATTTTTTAAAAATATATTTAGCAAATCATTTAACATTTTAACCACGTGGATTTAAAAAAATTCAACGCATTTGAACGAAATAAAGTTAGTAATTTTGTTTCATTTTTTTCTGAAAAAGTTGTGTAAATTATTGATGTCAGAGCCTGTCGAAATTAGGAAAATCACTTTACACTATTTAACTATCGAAATAGAGGACCGCGGTAGCCTGGTTTTTAGAACGTCAGTCTCGTAACCGAAAGGTAGCGAGTTCTGTCCTCGTCTCGGCCAAAGATCACCTTGTCACGTAATGGCAGTTGAGGCATGTTAAATATGCTGTGACTGCAAAGTTCTCCAAGTTGTCATAACAAATTATACCTCTGGGGGCACTGAATCAGGGATGGATTTGGATCCAAATTCTGACTTGCAGATTGATGAATGAATGTATGAATGAGTTCGACCACCCCTAAAAAAAGGCCGTGTTGTGTGTTTTCGAGCAAAGTTGTACTTATCCCTTAACGGTGCTCGTTAACAACGAAAGGCGCACACTTCTGCCTTAATTCGAAAGAGCTACTCTCATTCGGCTTTGTATAACCAAGTGGTATTAGACCGACCAACCCGACTATGGAAACATTTTAAACACAAAAGTTCAATGTATAAATGATAAGCTGATATGGTTATTTGAATTTATTTTCCTGCCTTCAAGATTTAGGAAGAAATGAAACTTTCCATACTTTTTAGCAAGATGACCTATTTTTGGAATCCTCCCAGGTTTCTTAACTTCTTACAACATACTCCAAGCTGGGTAAAATCTAAATAAAATTAGTAGTTTTGATTCCAATATAACATGGGCTAATAATTTTATAGACAGACAGACAGACAAACAGATAGATAGATAGATAGGTAGGTAGGTAGGTAGGTAGGAAGGAAGGAAGGATGACCGATCGATAATTCTTTAAAAACTTGCAATGGTTTTACCAAATAATATCAGATGTGTTATATAAGAATTTTCAGCTGATTTGATAAATTTCTGTAGTTCAAACACTTAATATAATTGGTCATCATGAAATAATTTTCATTTCTTCATAAATTTGATTTAGCTTTTCAAAAGATTTCTATTTTCGAAAAGACACATATTTATTTTAGTGCAAAGAATCTGCACTACTTCAAAATATTTATTTGATTTTCTTTCAAAGCACCTTACATACACACATTTTCATACCTTATGCACAGTTGTAAATGTTTTTCCTCTTCTTCAATACCTTCTTTGTTGTTTCTAATGGCACGTCACTGACAAGCCCTCTGAGCTAAGTTAGCAATTTTAAGCCGAATTTTTGCCTCTCTTCTTTTTTAGTACCTCCATTTAAGACCAAAAGTATGACTTAGCTACTCACGCGTCACAACCATTTTTACAGAGTGAACTTTATTCATGTTTTCATTCATTCATCCTCAGATCGTAATTTAGTGGTTGAACTTTTATACATTTCTTGTTGCATCATAAAATGTATTTATTTAGTAGCTATTTGAGAATATAAGTGTGAAGAATAGTTCAAAACAGCTACACTTTGCATCATTCCTGATTTATTCAATCTTTCTAAGCACTTTTAATTGATGTAATTATAATACATTTCCTTTATTGATTTCAGTTTAATTCAATTCGTTTGGTGTTCATTAAAGCTCCAACATTTGTATTAATTTAATAAATTCTTAATCATAATCAAAAAAAACTTTAATAAAATAATGATAAATAAAAGCTGCATTTAATATTATTAATAATATATCAATTAAAATTTTAATTTATTTCATTAAAGTAGCTACAGAATGGGGCTCTACATTTTCAAAATCTGATTAGAGTGGCAAGATTTTGTTTATCTATTGAATATGTAGGAAGATTTTAAAAGTATTAAATTTGTTCACGAAAATATTTGCTCAAGTTACATACATTAAGGTAAAAATTATTCTCATTGATTTGATTAACTTCTGAGTTTTGTATGAAACTACGAATTCACATATGAATAAAAGATATTTGCTAAGATTTGCAAATAAACCAAAGGGAGTGGTCTTCCAAAAACTTTCTCACAGAATGTTTAATAAGCTTGTCATGAAAGACAATGCCTTACATGACACTGACTTACAAAGTTAAGAAACATTAACTTTTGTCCTAATTTTGACTTTTCGCTGTCTCTATTGTATCATTCTTCACGAGTTATTTTGAGCAGAATCCCTTGCATGCATTAATATGATCTAAAATTGAATTTGTGTTTTTTTCAAACGATCATAACAAAAAATTGGCACAAAATTTCGTTGGTAATAATAAGTTAGATACCAAATTTGAAATATTTTAGTCATTGCGTTTTTGAATTATCGTTTTGTTTATTGTTTTATCGTTTTTCTGAAAGTATAGATCAACTGACAGTCAGCCAGTGGCTGGATTTGACTCTAAATTTAAAAGTTACGTGCAATCAAGATGTTAAATCTGTGAACCAAATTTTATCTATATAGCACGCTTCATTTTGTAATGATCGCGCTAGCTGCAAATTTAATATAAGGACAATTTACTAAATTTAAAGAAACTGAAAGAATTTTTGAGTTATCTTTATCGCAGGTAGACAAACAGATTGAGGGATAAATTCTTCAAATGTGATTTTAGAACTTTTTTCGAGGATTACTAAACTTTGTCTACACTGTATATATGCAAGAGAGCAAGGTGTACAATTTTTTGACAATAAATGTAAATATCATTATTATTTGCTGTTATTAAAGTTAAATTTAAAAACAAATTTTTATTGTAATTTAAATGACAGATGAGTGAGATATTTTATAGGTTAAGAATATTTAATATTTCAATAAAAGCATGTAAATTGTTAATTTAATTTCAAAATAGTGACTAAAAAATTCATGAAGAATTGAACCGTAAACAGTTAACAGTTAGTTAGTAAGCAGCAATTGTATATCTATGTCCTTTGTTGTTGTTCAACTGGAACAAATTACTAGCATATGTTCTTTGCCGAAAGTTGGAAGATAACTTTTTTGAAATTGATCGGCAAATGCTCTTTAATAGCTTAATGTATGAGAATGTATTGGGTATATAAAATTATAATAGCATATTTTTTACAAAAAAGAACTTTCTTACGAGTTAGCAAAAAAAGTTACATTTTTCACTTACAGCATATTACTTGCAAAAATGGATTTGTTATTCAAACTTTTAAAGCATTTAAACGTAAAAAAGTACAAAATTATGGAAAAAGATCAAATTCTTAGGAATAATCAGATCTTTATATAATCTGGAGGTCTAAATTATGTATTATAAATGCTTGTATATCAAGAGTAAATAGAGTCGATTCCGGTTAATCGGACCACATCGGGACGCGATCATTTTGGTCCTAATAATCGGCAGGTCCGATAACATGAACATGCCCTATGTTACAAGACGACACGTGCAATACGTAACATATTAAAATGTCATTATGACCTTTATTATGCGGCACACGCGTATGGCGAACATACAAACTAGAACTACTGTTGCTTAGGAACTTTATTCATTGAAAAATAAATTTACAAATTCTTCTACAACGATCTACACGATACACAGCATGCGAAGCACAATAAAAAAAGTTCAACGTTTCAAGTTTGAATTTTCCGTTTCAAGTTTCCGTTCAACTTACTACTGAGCTGCCCGTTCTAAGAAACTAAGAGCTTTCTCACCCCTCGCTGGTTTTTTTCCCTTTCGGACTTCTTGGTGTACACAGGCGACTACTGGCTTTTTTTTTTTTTTTTTTCATCTTCCCTGCCACTTTCTTTGGTCCATTTAAACGGAATTTTGGTTCAATTAAGCGAATAATATTAGGCTTATGTACAGAGGATTTGTTTCAGTTCTTTAAGATTTGGTCCGAATAAGCTGCTGGTCCGATTACCCGGTGGTCCAATTAACCGGATTTGACTGTACATATAAAAGCAAGACATTGGTCAGTGAAAAAATACATCTAATAAGTAGGATATCTTATATAGCATCTACTGTATTATTGATTGAATTCTATTATTTGGATCAGATGAAAAAATCAAGAGTTTACCCTTAGATATCAGTATTTATTATAAAAAAGGTTTTTCATCTGCGATTGCTGATGAAACAATGATTTTTTAAAGGCGTTAAACAATTATTGTTTTATGCATTATTTACAGTTAAGAATGTCTTTTCGGCTATTGGGAAAATTTGTGCTTATATGAATATAAAAAAATTGGAAAAAATTATAATTACAATTTAAGTACCTTTTAATACAATAACTCATTACTACCTTGAGATAACGCCATCTTTTATTCAGAAAATAAAATGAAAATGCCTACAAACAAAAGTGGTGAACATTAATTTATTGTTCTCTCGTCCGCACTCGTGCTGCCATTTGCGTGTTGCAAATTACTTTAATAACATTCTGAATATGCGTCCTGTTGGAATAAAAAAGTATTAGAACTTCAATCGTATTTTTTCAAGATTTGTGAAGGAAAATTTTGATATGTTTAAAAAGTAGAACTAATTGACTAAGCGACAATTTTTTAAAACTTCTTGCTCAAATTTAAGAAAAAGTCACGATTTTTACTCTAAAACAGAAGATGATTCGGTTATTTGGTGTCTCACGGCGGCTAAATGCTAAAGTTTAGCTGTCCCGACCTGAAAAAAAATCTTATTTAAATACCAGGTGCTATATTTCAAAATCATCCAAACAATCTTGTATTTTAAAATTTAATTGAAATAATAAGGTTTTTCTGATTTTGCGAATACTTTACAAATTGGTATTATTTTGAGCAATAACAACTTTCTAGATAGTCCTTAGTAAAAATATTTTCATTCTGTTGAAATAATTTTGCATCTTTTCAATATTCTTATAATTTCTTTATGAAATAACTCAAAACTCATCACTAAAAAGTGGTTACAATAGGGGTACAATAAAAGTACCTTTCGTATCCTAACATTTCAATAAAAATATCATTTTTCTAAATAAAGGAACAGATTTTTAAAAATATATACTTCTAGATTAAGAACAAGGTTTTACACATAAAATTTATATTAGTTATCCGAAATGATAATATGTTAATGTGACATAGAGAAAAATTTACATTTATGGCATAATGTAATATATTAAACAATTTCCAAAGCAAAATCCACCTGGAAAAACTTATAATCACATAAAGGTTCTTAAACATTTGTTTAATAATGTAATATATATATATATATATATTATATTCCAATGAAACTTTATGAAATAATCAAACAAGAGTATGTTTCATTTTTGAATTTAAATGAGAGAGCAAATACGGGGATTATGTTTATTGATTCATCTACAAGTAATATTGTAAAAATTTCTTAAACAATAATATATGCATAACTTCCATTATTAAATCACCGAGAAATTTTGATAATCTTAATAGAGATGGTCGTATTAAAGAAAAGGCACAGAAAAAGGCATCAAAGCAAGTTTATTTCGGGAAAGTAAAAGCTTATTTAAAAGAAAGCGTAAAAATTATTTAGAAATCAAAGAAATCAATGTCTGGCATTAGATGGAATAAGAGAAAAAGATAAAGAATCTGTACAGAAATGTCTAACTACAAATATTATTAAATTACGAGAAGAATCGAATATTTTATAAGAGAAAGATTAGTTAAAAAATCACATTAGCAAATCGGCTGCCATATCCTCTGACAGTTCCTCCGATCAAAATCAAAGCAAAGTTGACGACTCCATGGTATCCCAAAACACCTGCAAATTACGAGGGCTGTTCCAAAATAGCCCTCGTGTTGCTTTAAACGGGACGTTAATATAACTAAACCAAACCAAACCCCAAACATCTGCATATCCATGTCCGTATCTGTAATCTCCATAAGTTGCAGGGACAGCGACCACGGGAACTGGATGGATAGGTTGGACTGCCTTGACTACAACAAACTGAGGAGCAACTACGGGAACTGGATTAATAGATTTAATTGCCTTGACTACAACAGACTGATGAGAGTAAACAAGGAAGGCTGCAGGGTTCTGATTGGCTGTGCCTGGTTCATTGGTGTTGACTTGTGCTCTAAATCCAGTATAATCAGTGACATATTTGACGTTACGAACGATTCCCCTGGTATCTTTAAATCCATAGCTTCCCAAATAGGTGGTTTCAATATGAGTGTAATAGTTTCTTTAAAATCTTAAAGTATATCTTTTAACAATTTTTATAAAAGTAAATAAAAAAATAACTTTTCAACAAATAACTATTCATATTTAAAAAAATCTTCTCTCGAATTTTAAATAGGATTTTAGAATTTTATTGTTAGTTAAAAGACATGTTGATAAGAAATCAATCAAAATTGATATTTACAGCAGTTACATTTTAAAAAGATATTGAAAATCGTCTAGAAGAAGGGTTCACAACAATATTTATGTTTTTTAACATTGGTTTGACAGTTTATAAAATATATTACTGTGTATTCCAGTAAATGTTTACGAAATATTTATACTAGGAATATGTTTCATTTGTGAATTTTGCATGTGAAAGCAAGTAGGTAGTTTATATTTATTTAAGTCATATCGAATAAAGTGTTAAAACTTGTTATATAAGAATATATTCCTGGCTTGTAATATTAATCCTACAAAATTTGAATGCTCTTGTTTGATTGGAAATGATAGCAAGAAAGAAAATAGAGAATAAAATCAAAGCAATTTTATTGCACCAAAGTAAAATATTATTTAGAAGAAAAAGGTAGAAAACATTTAGAAATTAATGCCCACCGTTGCACACAACAAAATAAAGCAAACAATAAAGAATGTGTACAGAAAAATCTCATAATTATGTACATTTTTTAAAGAAAAATTCTTAGCAAATAAACTCAAAAGCAAAAGATAGAAATGCTAAGGTTTCCTTCTGAAATTATTACCAAAAGTGTGAAATTACACGAGGAATCGAATATTTTACAGCACAACCAGTACTTAAACAATCACATTAGCGAATCGGCTGTCGTATCCCCTGACAGCTCCTCCGATTAAAGGCAGAGCAAAATTGACACCTCCATGATATCCCAAGTCATCTGCGTATCCTTGTCCGAATCTGTAATCTCCATGAACGGCTGGGACAGCAACCACGGGAACTGGATGGATAGGTTCGACTGCCTTGACTACAACAGGCTGAGGAGCAAGTACGGGAACTGGATGGATAGGTTTAACTGCCTTGACTACAACAGGCTGAGGTGCAAGAACGGGAACTGGATGGATAGGTTTGACTGCCTTGACTACAACAGGTTGATGAGAGTTAACCAGAACGGCTGCAGGGTTTTGATTGGCGGTGCCTGGTTCATTAGTGTTGACCTGTGCTCTGAATCCAGCATGATCAGCAACGTAGTTGACATTACGAACGATTCCCCTGGCATCTTTAAATCCATAGCTTCCCACTACACCTCCGAGTCCATTTCCTTTTTCTTGTCTATATTGGTCACTGTGGTGATCCCTTATGGCATACCCGAAGTTGTAAGGCTGAGCATGAGGAAGGATCTAAGAAAAGAATTGAAAATGTAAAATATTGCCCACTGTATCAATACACAGCAATTGAATGAAAGTAATATTACTCGGCCAACTAACATTTTTTTAAAAGTTTTATTTGTTATTTTTAAAGAATATATTGCTAAGTGACCAGCAAAATGCATTAAAATATTGATTTATTTGGGGATGAAGAATGTTTTCCTTTATATTTTTCTCATATTGTATAATTTTAAATTTTTAAACGAGATGACTTTTTCAAGATCAATTTAATTCAAATAGCAAATAAAATAAAATATTTAAACATGTTATTATTTTTATTATAAATGAATACTATTTTATTATCAATATTTCTTGAAGTCTTTGTATAGCGGAATATTTCTAAAATGATTTTTTAAGGTCTTATTTTTTTTCCAAATGTTTGTGGCTTCGACACAAAATTTAGCGATTAATAAAATGAGGATAATGCAATTAATTTTAAATAAATTAGTCAAATATTTTCAAATTGGCTAAGAGTATTCGATTAAGAAACATTTTTAAAAAATTGTCATCATTTATTGTAACAATTATAACGTGTGAGGAAAATGTAGATTGACGAGTAACATTAGAATGCTCAATTGATCAAGATGTAAGAGTGAAGCATATTTCCTTATATTTATTTGCTAAAATTATATTTGTTGCATGTTTTTCAATTTACATTATTGTTTTAATCTTTTACAAAATCATTTCAGTTAATTTCAGACATTTCAGACAAACAAAATATCATTAGTATTAATAATTACAATAAGAGGATTTCTTATGTTGTGAAACGTTTCAATTCTGCTTTGTTTTTTTCTGAATGGAAACATTGCAACTGATTGATTTTTTAAAATAATTTTTGTCAATAAATTTGTTAAAAATTAAAGCATTATTTAAATATTGCTTTTTGGGAAATGGCATTCTAATTTAATTTTTTGTCGGGAACAAAATTGGACATTTTGCATTTTCTTTAAAGAATCAACGTCTTGTAAATGTATCTATTTAAAATATTATAATTCCGAAGATAAAATACAATGGTGGTATTTAAAGTTTTATTTTTTAAAATTAACATTCCAAGTTTGAATATGAACGTTCAGAAGAAGTATTTTTATATCTAATTTCTTTGTTTCATTTCTAACCAAAATGGAGTTTTATTTATACAATATATGGTATTGCAATAATTTGATGAAGCTTTTGGATAGAGAAGTATTTAGTATTTAGAAAGCTAGAATTTACCCTAACATTATTTTTTTTATCTTTAAAACAGCTTTTCCCCCTGTTTTTTAAAGAATTTTATTGTATTACATACAGAATCAATAATTTCAAGGAACTCTTATGTTGCATAAAATAATCTCATAAACCTTGATATTTTGACTTTTTAAAAAAATTCTTCACTCAAATGCACATAATATAAGATTAACTTTATGAATTTTTATTTTCTATACTTACATGTGGCAAAATCTGGGAGGCTTGTGATAAAGCCAAGCAAGAAAGTACAACTAAGAAAAACATCTGAAATTTAAAAATAAATAAATCTAAGATCAAAGTATTTTCGAAAAGTAAAGAGCATATTTCAAATATTTAGATAACTAATGTTGTTGAAATATTTATAAAATTAAAATCGCTCAAGAAATTTTAAAATTTGAAAAAAA
>JAPMOQ010063042.1:0-14260 GCA_026543055.1 Argiope trifasciata
TATTAGAATCTATATTTTTTGTTAAAATATATTTCATAATAAATGTTATCTGCACAAAGTCCCTTTTACCTATGAGTAAGAAAGAACAAATGTTCTTTTCGTAAATTTTTTCTTGCAAAAAATTCAGTGTGCTGAGTCTGAAGTGAGTCGCCATAGATTCGGTTTTTTTAAAAGCTGGCCACAATATCTAAAAGTCTGCTAGTTCTTACTCAAATTTCCTACTCTATTAAATCCTAAAGAATACATTTCTATATTGATTCACCGTATAATGCAGTTAGTTTATGACGGGACACGTTAATATCATCACTGTATGTGCATACCTCGACAATGTTACAAAAATTGGATGCGAGCTTTGAAATTTTCCTACAATCCATATATTTTAGTTAAAATATATTTAATAATAAATGTTATTTTCACAATACTATTTTTGGGTCTGTCAAAGCACTTTCTTTGGAAAAATCCAGTGCGCGGAGGATAAAGTGAGTCGCCATAAACTCAGTTCCTAAAAAAGGCTGGTCACAATCCCAATATTTAAAAGCTTGTGAGCCCTTACTATAGCGAATCCTACAATCCTTGCAGATTATAAAATATATTTACAGTCTAAAATACTGCGGCCCCTTTTAAGCCTCGTTTTACTCTCCTGTACTGAAAGCAAGGAGCTCACTCAGCTCAAAATCTCCTCCACCATTTCAGTCCGAAGCAGAAGTCCTGTATCGGATATAAATGGTGATCATTTCCGATTTGTTCCAGGGATGGCCCGAGCGCAGGATAGTCGGGTTCCAAAGGAAGTGGCGTTAAGATTCTCACAGCTGAGTTAGAAGGAGGGCTGATCGTCGGGCAGAGGGAGGGATGGACGCAGCAATAGGATAACGACCACGGAAGCCGGCAATCGCCAGCAATTTCCGCATCTCATTTCGAGTGTTCTGTCTTCTCGACTCTTTCAAAAGGCACCGAATAGGAAATGGCCGGGAAAAGAATAGCTTTCGGAATGAGCATGTGAGGAAAAGTTGCCTTTTTTTGTGATACTTTCTCCCAAACAGATCTTGATGTAAAAGACTATACGTGTGTATTTACAAAAGGTTGATATAAGTACGTGCGCATCTGTAAAATTTTGATATAAATACATGTAGATATGTAAAATTTTGATATAAATGAGTGTGAATCTGTAAAATTGGATATAAATATGTGTGTGTCTATAAAATTTTCTTATAAATACGTGTTTATCTGTAAAATTTTTGTATAAATACGTATGTATCTGTAAAATTTTGATATAAACCACATTTTAGAAGCAAATGAATTATACGTTTGCTGTATAATTCCTTCGCTTCCAAAAATGTGGTTTCTAAATTCATTTTCAGATTAAGATTTTGTTTCCGATTCAAAAGCATCAAATTATTTTTAAATACAGAAAATGTTTCTTTGAACACTAGTGGCTAAAGAAGAAAATACAACGAATTTTATTTAGTGATAATAGGACTCGATGTTTCATATTTTTTTTGAAATAATATATAATAAAAAGATACGAATCTTTAGAAATCCTTTCTTAATGTCATCACCATCATACTTGGCTAAACAGCTCAGCGTGAGTCTGTGCATTCCTCTGAATTTTCCACTGCATTCCACTTTTGACACTAGTGCTCCAGTTTCTTTCCTGGATAGTCAGGAATTCTTATCTCCATCCATCTCATTTTGGGCCTACCCCTTTTCCTACTTATTAAATATCATTTCTTAATATATTGATACCCAAATTTGGTGTTAGACCAGGCAATGGTTGGACCACAAGGCTTTTAAAATTACATCCAATCTACTTCTTAATGGGAAGGGATAAATTATTCAATAGTTAGGATAATAATTCTCAGCGGATAAAATCAGAGAATTTGAATCGTTATCAATTATTTCTTAATATATTTGTAATGGTTGGAGCACAATGTTTCCGAAGTTATATTTAACCCATTTGTTTATGATGATGTAATATAACAATTCAATTGTTAAGATAATAATTTTCAGGTGATAAAATAAATCAGAGAAGAGAGAAGCACTAAATAGCGGGCAAAGACCAATTAGTTGTCTCCAATACTTCAGTGGCATTAAAATTTCGAAGGGCAGGGGATATGAGATTGAAGATGTGGATATCCTTCGGCGTCAGTATTGGTGGGGCACTAAGACAGAAATTTTGTGAATTTAAGCCAAAAGTATATTTAATTCAATCGCTTATGAGAATGAAAGATAACATTTCAGCTCTTAGGACAATAATTCTAAGAGGATAAAATAATTCATAGCAAAGCATACAAAATCATTTTTATATACATTCGTAACATAATGTTCTGAAGCCGAGGGGGATGAGACAGAGGACATAGATATCCTCGTGCTTCAATAAGAGAGGATCATTAGGACAAACCTTTGTCCATTCAACAATATTTTAAAAATAAAGTACGGTGAAGGAAGATAAATAGTATCTTGCCATTAACATCATTTACTCTTTTTTTAAACTACAGATGACAAATGAGATTGAAATAATCGTATTTAGTTCCAATACTTGACTGTGTGATTTTATTTTCTCGCTTGGAAGATAGATCTGTTTAGCCCTTGTCCTCTTGCCGGTACAAGACTGGATTGTAATATGTGATACCAGATGTATTTTCTTGAAACAATATAAGATCGTAAAGTAAACATTCAGAGTATCTCTTTCATTTTTTTAAAATTATGATAGTTTTAAAAAAATCATTCTGATTTTGAAGATCTCAACAAAATGTGAGTTCTTGTTATATATTCATTGATTCGTCCTCATAAAATTTATTTTTCTGTTTTTGTGTCGCAAAAAGTATTTTAAACCCGAGAAGACATATTAAGAAGTAAAAGTTTCTAAAAACCTTCAAAATTTAAGTTTCTTCTCTCCGCAGTTATTTCCTTGTGTCCTAAATATTTTTACAAGACGATGCATTTTATCATACTCTGATCTAAGAACAAAAAGGCTTGGTATGTCCTCAAAAGGTAGAAAATAATTTTCTAAGATATTGAAAAAAAAGTTACTTTGATATAAGTAAATTGAAAGATAAAAAAATGTCGTCGGTCGAAAGTTGGACAAAAAAAAAAAGTCAGTAATCAAAATAATAATAATTCAGTTTTAAATATTTTAAGACAAATGATTTTCTTGCTTATTTTTGATGACAATTAGATATTAGAAACTGCGAAAAGAAGAGAAATTATTTGAAAAGGGTGAAAGTTTTGCACCCTTACTAATGAATCATGCCCTCTCTCCTTCTAAAGAAATGCTGCTTTATATTTATTATAAATGAAATCGTTGCCTATCAAAATGCATTGAAGATACCGACAAATGTGGTATACTGCATTGCCCGATTGATTGATCTTTATATCCATTCAACTGATGTAGAGTCGCAAAGTTCTGATTGCAAGGACTAGGCCTGTCGGAATGTTAAGTATCTTCCTAGCCGAGCTTTAAGTGCACCAGCATTGGGGCTTTATCAGTTATGTAATCTATGTGTGCTAGTATGTCGACTGTGAGACGGAACCCATTTGACGTAATGGCAGTTCTCAATTGCATCCGTTTTATGACGATCTCATTACACAATGTTAGGTATCTATCCAGGAATACAACCCCTTTTCATCCCAAGACCGATGTAATCCGAAACACAAACTGATCATTGGAGGTTCATTTTTCAATCAATCAATCACCTGCATTTCCGCTGAGAATTCCGATGGAGATTACACGGAGTTTACGATAGCTTCCTTTCATCGCGCCGAAGGTGGTCCACACCATAATAAATTCCCATTAGCTCCCCTGGAGTAGCAAGAAAGTCTGATAAGAAGCCCCCCTTCCTATTATTGACACCTCCACGAGCGCGATAAGCCGCCTTCGAGGAAGCAGTTGGAAGATAAGTGCATCTATCAACTCTTTACTTCCTGTCAATCGTTTGCAGAAACACCGAAAGGTGGCGAGAGAAGGGGTTGTCTTATCAGTTTCCTGTTCGAACGCTTTGGGATGGATTGTTTGCGAAATTTAAAAGAGGGTGAACAAGCCCTCTCCCCCCCCAATCGTTGTGTGAATTCAAAAGATTTATGTAAACAAAGATGTCGGATCGTAAAGCGTTGCCTGTGTTCTGTTTCTGCGATGCTTTTCGATAAGAATGTAAGGTGGTTCCACTTCCGAATTATTAACGACTTGTTTCCTATCAAGTGTTTGCACGTGATAAAAATTCGAGATTGGTTCATTATGAATGACATTCGAAAGGAGTGGTTTCTTTTTTACTTCTTTGTACGTAAAACGTGCGAAGATTGCAATTGTTGGTAAATTCTATAACAGACGTTTGAATCTTTAAATTTTAGACCTCCTTTAAGTCAGGGTAAACTGTTTTAGGAATTTTATCTTTGTGTTTGGCTTTTAATGTGAGCGTGAGAATGGTAAACAAAGCTAAGAGAGATGGACGGATGATTATGCAGTTTTTCTTCCAGACTTGTGGACCTGAATCCAATTTTGAGTTGACTCTATTGACAGTCTTTCGGCTTATCATTTCGGATGCAAGGGAAAATAATAACCTGAAAATAAAAGAGAAACGAAATTTCGTATCTTGCACATTTTATGCATTTCGTGTTTTGTAAGTTCTTTATACAAATGAAATTCTGAACTATATCTGTCAAAAGGATGTTAATCGACAGTAGTTAAGCAATATTTGATGCCCCTCGAGAACTGATATTAGCTTTATTTTTATCCCGTCTTCATACTTAAAGTTTAAAAGTAACATATTTTAAAGTTTTCTATACACGGTTCATATTCTGGGTGTTTATAATCTTAATATACACTCCCATTGTTATTTTACTTAGCATTATAAATATCGTTAATTTAGCGTATTACGACATTTTTAATGCTTCCAAACACGGCATGAATTCAGGATTTTACTTTATCGAGCCATTTTTATGATAGACTAAGGAGGACAGTCCCCAAATCAAGTGGGGTTTTAAAATGGGAATTGAGAGAAAAAATAAAACTGCAATGGTTTGACAGATGGTATATGTCCAAAAAAGGAAGAGTCACTTTCGACTTTATTCCTAATCCGAATATTAAAATAAGAAGATACCATCCACTTATAATACAAATAATATTTGGACATGGGAGATTTCCTGCATATTTCCAAAGATTTAGAAGAACGCAAGAAAATAAATGCATTTGTGGGGAAATTGGTACATTTTACCTCTATTTAACGGAATGTATGGAAATATCAGAGTTAAGGAAGGACCTGAAGATTAACAATAATGATTTAAGTACAGTACTGATGGTACCAGGTAATCTCAAAACCCTGAAGGATATGATGTTAAAGATTGACAGTTTCATTCCAACTGTTTGAGAAAGTGCAGATGGGGAGGAAGACAGTAATTTACTGCCCCGAAAAGAATGCTAGTTTGACTGATCGGTCATTGTATGGCTGGACAATACTTATTCAACAGTCGACAACAACAAACCCTGTCGATATTGCTACGCTCAGTGGTGGTGGGGTGGTCGGCTGTATGCAAGTAGAAGAAGACTAAGGAGGAGATAAATTTTTTTATTAGAATTCACTAGTTGCAAAAAAAAAAAAAATTGATATTCCATGTAGGCTATTAAAAATAGCACAAATAATGTAAATGTATAAAATGAAATAAAGAAAAGTCAGGCAAATATAATGTACAATTACTTGAACATATATCCATTCCAGTACTATTCTTCCTTCCTGCAATTAAACGGCCCACAGATAATGTTGAGATAATTGGAAAGATCAATAGTGATCTTGCTACGAAAAGGTGCCTCTTATAGCATTTGCTCAGAAATTATTGTGATAATATATTGTTAGGAAAGCGATTCCAAATCCCGTGGATGTTAGAGGAATGCTCAATACGTTGTGTAAGGGATAGCAGCATTTAATTCTACAAGAAGAAGTGAAAACAAAGGTTACAAAACAGAGAAGCGTACATATATATTGCAAAAAAGCGAATGGATTTCGCTTAAAACTTGACAGAAATCTACGAAAATGACATATAGTCTATACATAAAATTTCCTTCGTCTAGATCAGAGTTTCCCAAACTTTTTTGTGTCGTAGACCCCTTGCCATGTTTTTCCGTATTGAATAGACCCCCTACTTACCTGATATTGATTTCCTGTAAATTTCTAACTGTAGTGAAGTTTACTGTTAAAAACTTAAAGTAAAAACGCATGTTAATTTATACATTTATTAATTGAATTTAAATTTATACTACTCAAAATAAAATTTCGTATCTGTTATGTAAAATCTATGTAACATGAAATAAACATAAAATAAACTAACATAAGAAAAAAGTCTATTTTTAATGAGAAGGATGAGCCTGATGCTTTAACAATAAATTATCAACATTTGGCGTCAATTTTGTAAGGGTTCATCTTAAATCTCCTCGGCTAATGATGTCCAGTCTGTTTCTTTTATTCGTTAAGAGATTAATAACAGCGCTAAACTACTATCAGTGTATGTGTTGAGATTTACTATCGTGGATCCCCATTTTCATTTCATGGACCCCCAAATTTTTTTTTCGCTGACGTAGACCCCTTGCAGGTTGTCATAGACCCCTAGGGGTCGATATAGACCACTTTGGGAATCACTGGTCTAGATCAAAACTCCATTTATCAAATCGCTCAAATTATGGCGTCCACCGACAAACATAATTCCAAGATGGTATTCTGAAAGTAGAGATTTGTCATGGTCTTGAGATCGTATTTTTTGAAGCCTAAAGTACTTTTTTTCCCCCATTTTTCATATACCCGAAGGGGATAAAGACTATTTTCGAGAAATGATGATAAATTTTCTAAAAGTATAAATAATTACTGTTCAAAGTTTCTGAAACATTTTAAATTTCTGATTATTTTATGGAAAAATGACATCTAATAAATGAATTTTAAAATTTATAATAATGGAATGAAAATACATATGCAGATAAACATAATAATTAACAATTTTCGTTCAATATCATTTCTTCATTAATTTTTTTTTTCTGATTACAATGTACTTTTTTTAGCACTTAGGTATAAATGAGTTATGATCTTTGTTTGAAGTATATACGTCCCGTTAAAGGATTCAGTAGAAAATTCATAAATTTATAATTTTTGAAACTAAGAACTTAGTATGTTAAAATGAAAGAAGTTATCGTGCAAATATAATTCTAACAATTTTCTAGGTATCAGAAGTTCCTAAAGGTTAGAGGGATTCCAAGAATAATTCTTAGATAATTTTTTCTTTTGCCACTAACAGAAATTAGGTTATATGTTCTTCATAAATAGCATAATTAAATAAGAAATATTAAATGTCACTTTAAATGTAAAGTTAAAAACTCATTTTAATGACATTTAACACATAGTAAATAAAAGGAATTTCAGAATTATACTAATTTGCCCCACTAATTATTATAATTATTGGAGAAAATTAGTATGATTCTGAAAGTTTCAAGTAAATTAAGAATTCATAAGACAAAAATAATAAAATTTTGAATTGTTATGCTATCAATATCCGTAAAATATAAAGTCTAACCACCAAAAAGAAATCCCACAATTGCATTTTTATAGGATCTAAAACATAAAAAAGAATAGAAATATAAAGTGGAATAAAGTTTTTCACGCAGATAATCTGTTATTTATAAAAGTGATTCGTTGGAAATATTTTAAAATGGCTGCTTCCAGGAGCGAATAGCTTTTGCGAGAATTTTGAAGAAATGCAGTAGAGGGTATGGAAAAAAGTGTAGAGTTGTATACCCTTTAGTGAACAATATTGGAGAATATTGTTGAAATATCTGCCTAGAGATAGCATCTATAAAGCAGTGCAATATTTTAAAAATACACAAAAGAATAAAGAAAAGGCAACATTCTCCAACTTCGATGGCTTATACGTTATCCTAATATGCCACGATTTATGTTACTTAAGAAAACAAAAAAGGCTCTATTTATATTTTTAAAACAGCCATTTGGAAAAAGGAGTTGGGGTTTTATTTTTCCCATTTTCTTCACCCTTGAGCGCGTTTGCAACACGCTTTCGAAACTTCCTCACTTGGAAATAATGCTGCACTCAAATAAAAAGCCACTTAATCGTAATCGCAGCGCCATTTTTACGATGGTGACTATTTCCGTTCGAATTCAGTCTACTTTTCGTAATCTACTCTCAAATAATCCACTGACTTAAGAAAAAAAAAGTATTTTATCTCGTGCTTATAAAATGCTTTGGAATAATAATAATAGCAATGCGTGCCACCGAGTTTTATGGCGATCATTTACCATTTGCTACTTAGTGCTTGCTGAAAGTGACATTTTATTGATCATTTGCTTTAACTCGAGCTTGAAATGATTCTTCGTTGCTTTATTTTTGTTTATGACGTCTCTTTCAGCAAGTTTCAATGAAATGTGAAAACAAATATTTATGGTTTCCTACATAGCCATGTTAATGTATCTAAACTCATTTTAATGCCGTTTTTCTTTTTCTTTTGAATATATGTTTTAAATAGTGAGAGACCAACCATTCGAAAAATTATTTAAAAGTTTCCAAATATTATGATGTAGAATTCCGAAAGAAATTTCTTAAAATCTTTTATTTTACATTCTGCAACTTTCAAGAAAAATGGCGCAACAGGGATATTCTTAATCCGTGTTTTTTTGGGTAGATTCGGAAGATTATTTCATTTGAGGACACAAAGTCACACTGTCGCCAAAAAAATTCAGAAGAGATTTTGATGAATCTCTATATTTTCAACTGTCATATATCTGTAAATACGCTTTTATATATGATTCTGATTATAATAACATAAAAACGCTTTGATATATATGAATGAAATAAGGTTTACGATCTTTACTTCACATTTGTTAATCAAAGCGGCTGTGATCTGGCGGTGAGTTCTTGGCTTTGGAACGGGAGGATTCCATGTTCGAACCTGATTCTATCAATGAACCATCGTTCAGGCAGGTTTGTTGCACGTTAAATTCACTGAGGCGAATGTCCTCCCTCTAATACAGTACAGAAATTTAAAGAGTGGGTATCAAGTCAGGTTTCATCCTCGGCTTCTGACTAAGACTTCTAATTACGAGGTCCATCTTAAAATGCCCCACAGTTGCTTTAAAACGGAGCCTTAATATAACTAATCTAAGTCAAACAAGTCTTAATTAAATTTTGAACTCAGTTTTTATATAGGAAGTGTGTCTGTCAGGCTGTTTTAATATACATTAGCAATATACCTGATAAATTAAAGGAGTTAGAGCGACAAAATTTAATAAATACATTTAAAATCTAAATCGTAGATATCTACAAAATTTGAACCGAAATCCGTCCGGATTGCTTATCTGTCGGTTTACATTTTTAAAGGTGCACGATTGGTTTGTGATTTTTCGACTGCAGTTGCAATTTTGTGTCAGATTTTGGCTTTGGTCAGAAAAATGCTATCTTAAATACGCATTCGCTTTCTGGTACTTGTGTTTTAATCGTATTCTGAAGATTTCTCGCCGAAGATGGATGGTTGCCTGTCGTTTCTTATGGCACTTGTCATTCACAATCCGAGGGACTAAAAAGTCATTGCGATTTAATCCGAATTATTTTGTGCCTCTTTTTTTTTTTCATTGGCGCTATCTAGGGCCAAGTGTACAAGATATTTACTCACACGGCACTACTTTTTTTTCATGACGGACTTCATTCATACATTTCATTCACAGAACTTAATTTAGACCTGGATCTGAGAAATATCACCTCTGAACCACAACCCCCAGTGCTATTACTCTTCACATGAAGGACATGTGTTCACGAGCGCCAATCCCCAGCATGCACGGAGAATAATCTGTCGGCTGGGTTCGAACACAAGGAATGCGAATTCAATGCCCTACCAACCAGACAACCCGGCTCCAAGATGATACTAATGCTTGTCAGTAGCATGTATTTAATGATATACAAGTACGTTTATTAGAGAGTCAACGAAAAAGCTTAGAGGAGGGCAACTTTCGCTGGTTATATTCTTGAATGTCTTCCTAATCCTTCCGTTCTCCATATTTAAAACAACCTAAGTCCGATTTTTTTAAATTTTAAATATGTGTGTCTGTCTGCGATCACAATAGGTCGAAAAAAACAAACCAGAAGAATGAAATTAAGCATATGGTTTCTACCCTAGATTTGAAATTGCCAATCAAATTTTAGGAGGTATGTACTTACTGTCTGCATCAAGTGGATGCAAATTTGATAATTGATAAACGCCATGCTTTTACAGAAATGTATCTGATTTGCAGAAAATTTTGAACCATAATTGTTTAAATGTTGAAATTGAAAAATTGAATTTCTAATTGAATTGAATTAATCTAAAAGAATTAATTATTTAATCTAGTTTAATTCTAATTGAACAAATCATATAGGGGCAAGAATAACTGAAAAGTTATCGGTCTGTTGTGTACGTGAGGGAATAACTACTGATTTGTGCCAAATTACGAAATATATCCGTGAAAGGCTAAATTGTCTGTTTGTTATTCTAAACAAGAAGAGATGCCCGTCTTGATAGGTTGTTTTTAAACAATAAGAAACAACATTACATTAAAAAACAACTTAATATTAAAAAAACATGAGAATTGCACCAGAATATTTTAAACAT
This sequence comes from Argiope trifasciata, assembly GCA_026543055.1. NCBI lineage: Eukaryota > Metazoa > Arthropoda > Arachnida > Araneae > Araneidae > Argiope > Argiope trifasciata. The sequence goes on from JAPMOQ010063042.1 coordinate 10,625, forward strand.
TAGTCATTAAAAACATACTTTTTTCCCTTGTAAAAATGGCATTTTAAAATGATTTTAAGATGCCCTATCCATGTAAAAATCCTTTCAAGAAATGTGAATTCGAAAATAGATTCGAGAAAAAAAAATTAATTCTTACTTTCTACTTTTGTGTCTTATATCGAATAAGTCCCACGCATTATTTGAATCTAGAAGAAAATCTTCCATCTTATTCTCTTTTGAAATATGATGAAGAGTCTTGATGCAAAGATAAGATAAAAGATGATCACTTTCAAAGAGGAGTCTGTTAATGGAATATATTCAAGAAATTCTTTTAAAGAGGAAAAAGTGAACAATTTAGAATGCAGTTACATATATCAAAAGATGGGAGAAAGAATATATATATCGAAAATGCTTTGAAATGTCGTTGAAGAGGGATTCGCGGAATAAAGTACTAATGTATAATACAGAATAAATTTGGATATTTTATTTAGGAAAAGAAACTTACACTGCGCTATTTTCGATTTCGAAATTTATAATGATTTCGAAACATTCATTCGATTTGCGTAGGTTTTGAGATATATTTCATAACGACAAATGTATATATATATATATATATATATATATATATATATATATATATATATATATATATATATATATACTAGCTGGTACACTGTACGTTGCTTCTGCCGAAAAAAATATGTGAAATCAATCAATAATTATACAATGTTTTATAGAAATAGGAAGAACGGTACGGCAGTATATATAATACGAACTTATATATATTCATTTTTATTTTTTAGATTTGCTTATTCTTTTATAATTATAAAACTTGTGTTCTTTCAAAATGGTAATGAAAGAAACTACTTATTGCATCTAGCGACTGGTTTAATATTCGTTCAGAATTCTCAAATTTAATTGTAGAAAATGTGATTAAAATATTTTCTTTCAAAATTCATTAAGCATAGAAAATATATACATATCATAAAATCGTTAATATAATTGAAGCGATAATTTTTGAAAATTAAGATGGTGCAAAATTGTTTGTATTACAATATTTCTGGTGGGTACTGCGAAAAACGCCAAAATTTAATAAAAATATAAAACTCCCAGGGTCGGATGTCTGTTTCACACATTCTTGTGGAGTGTCCACGGTTTTCTATCCAGCGCTTTGCATGTTTCCAGAAGACTCACCCTGAATTGGTCGAATTGCTTTCCGAAACTCCGCATGTTGGGCTTTCTAGTTTTAAAAAAAATATAGGTTTTTATAATCATATATAAACATTCATCCCTTTTTTAGCACAGTACCATACATAACATCATCGATATGCTTTTCATAACTCATAGATAAACACTCTCAGTCATTTGGATTTTGTAAATATTCCATATTAAGATTTCATTATCAATAGAAATATATTTTAATTTCAAGGATGTGGCGCAGCATGGCCAAAAATGGCTTTTGTGCCATTAAACACCAACTCAACTCAACTCAACCCAGGGTCAGTCTCCTCACAACTTTCTAGTATAATCTGTAATAACGTTTTTACCTCTGAGGATGACTTGCATGACATTTGCGTGCTATATAGCTACAAAATATTAACCATTAATTTGGATTTGTCATTACTGTAGAATCTATTGTCTCCTCGGGGAATTATTTGGAGATTTATCCTTGTTAAATAGATGTGGTTGAGATTCAAACTTTTTAAAACATTTTTTAGATAATTGTAATACCGCAGTAACCCTCCGGTAGGTGTAAACAATAAGCTGATCAAGTTTAATCGCAATCTGATAAACGGTTTAGAAAGGCATAAGTGACATACAGGCAAACATTCATTTATACCGGGTGGCCAGAAATAAAACACCCCTACTCTGACCTCCCTGGATATCGAACTACTCAGTGTAAAGGCTTGAAAATTTGTGGACATACTATTCAAAAAATGGGGAAACGGATTTCACGAAAAAAAAATTTAGTTCCAGAAATCACCGATAGGTGGCGCTGTACCACTGGACGTATGCTGAAAAGACACAAAAACACGTTTTAAACACATTTTATTTGAAAGTACCAAGCATACATGAAACAAGGACGTTATCGATGCAGGGAATGCTGCTCAATATGGTTCCCTTCCTGAAGATGTAAAATGTGAAGTCTGTGGACAGCTTGTTCAACTGCGGATCGTAACTGGTCATCTGAGATGCTTCTCACATGCAGACTGATACTCTCTTTCAAATCTGCCAAGGTTATCAGACGTTCTCGATAAACAAGGTTTTTTAAGTGTCCCCAAAGCCAAAAATCACACGGATTAAGATCCGGTGAACGAGATGGCCAAGTTGTCGGAAACGCGCGACTGATTATTCTGTCAGTGGTGAAATGTTGGCGAAGAAACTGTTGCACAGGGAGTCCAATGTGTGGAGGTGCTCCATCTTGCATAAAAGTAATGGTGTCAAGGCATTGGCGCTGCTGCAAATGGGGTACAACAAATGTTTCGAGCATCCTTTTGTACCTGTTGGCCGTCACGGTACATGTCTCAAGGCCATTGGAAGTAACCTCTTCGAAAAAGAACGGTCCAAGGATGAATGTGGCTGTGAATCCACACCAGACTGTAACTTTCGGTGAGTGGAGTGGAATCTCTTGGAAGGTACGGGGGTTTGTCGTGTCCCATATGCGACAGTTATGGGTGTTCACTGTTCCACTGAGGTGGAAATGGGCCTCATCGCTCCACAGAATCTGCCACGGCCACGATGCATCCACTTCAACTCTAGCAAGAAATGTCAATGCAAAGGTCAGTCGCATCTCCCTGTCTGTGGCCAGCAATTGTTGATTAGGGCGGATTTTGTACGGGAAACAATGCACCATTTTTCTGAGTACGTTCCACACTGTGCTATAGGGAACACCCAAGTGTCGTGACACTGCACGTGCACTACTGCAGCCTAAAACATTATCCATTGACTGTTCAACAATACCGGTGGCAACATCTTCAACGACATCTGAACGAACCGGTTTGCGTCCTCGACCAGGCTGAACTCCAAGATGTCCAGTTTCCTCGAATCGAGCGATCATTCTCCTGAGAGCTTGTGGAAGCAATGGTCCCTTACGCAAATCCTTAAGTTGGCGAAACTCTCGAAGTGCTGCTGGAGCATTTCCTTTATTCTCGTAAAACAACTTCACAAGCAAAGCGCGTTCTGGCAGCGTGACAGCCATCACTAATAAGAATGACATTCCCCACCTTTTAACTTCTTTTATACCCTGAACATGGCTTCTAACCATGCTTTATGCAAATTTTTCTGGTTACAGTATGAAATTGCAGTTACAACGGGAGTTCTAGCTTCTTTACTATTTTTATTTTCCATAAGGGGCAGAAAAATTAAAAAGGAAGCATGGAAGCATTCCATTCCGCATAAACATTTTAATTTTTATTATTATTTGTGTCTTTTGATCATAGTTCCAGTTGTGCAGCGCCACCTATTGGTGATTTCAGGAACTAATTTTTTTTTCGTGAAATCCGTTTCCCCATATTTTGAATAGTATGTGTACAAAATTTTGAGCCTTTACACTGAGTAGTTCGATATCCATGGAGGTCAGAGTAGGGGTGTTTTATTTCTGGCCACCTTGTATTTATATACAGAACACTGATGCATTGAAAATGCAAATCATGATTG
>JAPMOQ010063043.1:0-10204 GCA_026543055.1 Argiope trifasciata
CAGACCGTTGGACCTACAGCTACCAAATTTGGTACATGTATACCTTGGAGGTCGGGAATGTGCACCTCGGAGCCCTTTTTTCGAATTTTTAATTAGAATTTGAATTAATTAAAATTTAAGCGAAATTTCGACGTTTTTCCGCTATAACTTCCGAAAATATTATCGGACAAACATGATTTTAACATCAGTTTAAAGATAAAAAAATTAGCTTTCTAATAGTATCAGTATTTTAACATTTAACTTAAGCTTCTATTTGTAATGAATTTTTAAAGAAGCATTTCAACTATATTTTTCAACAATATATTTCGGACAAAACAATAAAATTTAATCTGCAGGAGCACGTTACGAGTGGAAGGTGAAAAATTATCTTTTATCAATAGGTTGCCATCAGATAGATAAAAACTCAAATTAAAAAAATAAATAATTGTTGCAAATTAAACATTTAAAAATGCAATTTTCAGCACGTGTCTGCATGAAATGAAATAAATATGAAATAAGTTTTTTCTTTTAAAAAAAAAGAAAATGCAAAGAATTTTTTGTGACTTTTACAATATTATTAATTAAATAAATCGGCTTTGTTTAATAATAGAAATACATCTATAAAAAAGTCTAAATGAATTAAATAGCTGCATAGTATGTAGCACGAGTCTATAAATGCTTTAAAAAATGAAGAATATTTAGCTTTTAATTAAAAAGAGATGAACTTGTGATATCAGTGTTTTAATGTATAACTCAAGCTTCTATTTTTAACGAATTTTTAAAGAAATATTTTAACCATGTTTTTTTGAGCACGTGACTGGATAAAATAAAATAAAACAATGCCGGAAGTTCAAATAAAAAAATATCATCGCAAATCAAATCTAAAGAAATACAACTTTCAGCATGTGACTGGATAAAATAACATAAAAATAAAATGAGATATCTTCTAAAAAAATAAATGCAAGGCAGTGGATTCTATGATCGTTTGCAATAGATATATAATTAATTCCATAAATTATCGTTATTTACAGTAAACCTGGTTGAATTTAGACAGGATATGCATTGAAATCCCGACTTAATGGCATATTTCTATAATCGTTTGTAATATCTGTATCATTAATTCAATAATTTTTCCCCTTTTTCACTTTCTTTAAAAAACATATTTATCATTTTGGCAACATCACCGAAAAAAACATTTTTAATATTTTGGAAGCATAATCGATAAATTGTTAGAGCATTAAACTCAAAACGTTTTTTCGAATAAAGTTACCGACTCTTTAACTACTAATAACTGAATCTTTTAACTTTAACTATTTCTTAAATTTTGGCTAATGAATATGTGATTTAATTGAAAATTTTAGAACGCATTACTCATGGCGAACCAGCTGGTCGCCAAAGGCGGCTAGTATAATAATAAATCAATGTTGGCAAAAGTAGGTTAACCTTTTAAAAATGCACCTGCTTTCAAAGAAGCTTACATAATAATATCTCAATACTAGAAAAAGTAGTTAAAAATGTATATGAAATTAAAAGACGTTGATGAATATTGCCATTGATGTTTAATTCATTGCCTACGCGATTACGTTTTTCAGTCATTTGTTACCTTCAATTATTCAAAACCTCCCAACAAAAATAGGATCATGTTCTCACGTGATCATAACAGTAAATGTTTCAGCTTAGCTGTTGCTTTTCATATGATTCTTGGGCACAAATTTTAAAACATCTTGAAAAAAAAGTTTTATTCCATTTCTGTATATGAGAGTTTCGTATATTAGTTTAATTTTTTAATAATAACCCTGTATAAGTATAAATCTGAAAATTTCTTTGTATGGAGACGAACTTAGTATAATCTGAACTTATATATAAATCTGAAAATTTCTTTTGGTAACAGAGTTAAAGTATATTGTTGTCATGAGATTACCAACTTCGTTGATTCAGACTGAACTGCAGAAGGTCCATACAAGTATTTTTTTCCATTTTCAGCTAACCATATTTTCTTAACATTCCAAAATCTTTGTTTCCTAACTACTGTTTTTTAATGGAAGGGGTATGCACGCTTCGACTCTCTTTGTGGAATTAAATTTTCGATCGTGAATATTTCTTAAGGCTGCATTTCCCCCTTCATTACGTGGAAGTGTTAATTACGTAAAAGAAAAGAAAAGTAAAATAAATTAAAGTCATTTACAATAAAATCAGTAAAAATATTGGAAAATGAAACATATGAATATGTATATAAAACTATCCTATCTTCGTAGTTTGAAAGTATCTAATGAACTAAGCAACAATATTTTGCACAATAATGAACTTTAAAGTATTTGTCGAATTATTCTATCATTCTTAGAAATTTTGGTAATGGTTCAAAAAAGTGGCTTTTAATCTCTAAAATGTTTGATAAAGCTTTCCATTCTATTACATTTTCAGACATTGATTCCAAAAAATATATGTTACCGTTAAAGTATGAAGTAAATCCGTTATTTTATAGAATACCTAGTTATTCCATGAAATGACTAATCGTGTTCATTAAAGTGGGTAATGTGTTATTCATTTGACACCTTAACTGGTTATTTCATAGAATAACGATCTGCAGCCCGTTAAAGTGTAAAATAATCTATATCATATATCTCGCTTTTTAGTATAAGGTACATTTACGTTTCGTTTAACAATATGGAAAGTAGCGGGAAAAATATGTTAATTTCGAATTCAAATAAAAATAATTTTTGAAGGACGGCAAAGAAATAATGTTCATTGTAATTCAAAATGTCAGTTTAGTAATCCTTGTTGTAACAAATGATTTTATGGTATCTTTCTATAAATTCCATTTATATGCAGCATGAATTAGACGAATTGCTTCTTTTTCATTTTCATTGCCCAATTTAATTAATTAATTAGTTTATTTATAGGATACCCAGTTATTTAATTTTAGATAAATTGTTTATTTTACAATTTAACTGTCTCTCATTAGTTAATTTATAGAATACTTAGTTATTCTATGAAATAACTAAAGTGTCAAATTAATAACATATTACACACTTTAACGGATACGATCAATTATTTCATGGAATAACTAGGCATTCTATGAAATAACTGTATTATATACTTTAACGTTAATATATATATATCATTTACGAAATTCGATTGAACTGGAATTCAGTGATTGTATTTAAGTTATAAATATTCCTAGAAACCATTTCCTCTTCTAAAACTGATAATTTCCTTTTTAGCTGATGCCTGCAACTACTTAAAAGGAATTTTAATTAGTTTTGTTTCTTTTTAAGTATGGGCTGAAATTACAAATTGCAGTACAAAAATATTCAGAATTGTTTCCTTTGAATTAGCATAGCGGGATATTAAGTTTCCCTTTGTCAAGAGGCAATTTTGAAACATTTTATGGTTTACATTTTATGACCTAATTATTCATTGAAATATTTTATTTTAATGATGATTTAAATCCGAACAAAGACAGTTATAGAGAGTAATGTCAGAGTAATATATTTAAAATCTAATAATAATGTAAGAGTGTTTCACTGTGTTTGATCAAAGACTTATGAATGCTCTTTCGTATACAACATGAAATATGATATAATGCAATAAAATGTATTTCATTTATTGAATAATCCTTTTCTCCCTAGAATCTAAAGAAAATTCGATCTTTACAAATCAATTGCCCATTTAAATGTTGCCGAAATCTTTAGACCATCATGCCTTTTTAAAAAATTACATTTTTGCAATTTTTGATTTAATTTACTTTTCTCCATAAAATGGTGTCGTTTGGAGATGTCTATTTCTGCTACTTTTTAATATTAAAATTATATGTTTTCAAATTATGTTCTGGATGCTAACTCAAACAGAAAGTTTAGTATATATAGAAATGATTAAGGATTTTTAGATTGAAATTAATTAGCGATTAAGCATTGATTTCAAAATTAAATATCTCTACAACAAAGATCGATAGAATTATGCGATAAACTGTATGTTTATAAATAAAACTGTAAAAATGCTGTACAAAAGATTAGAAAATTTTGTTAAGAAACTCGTTAACAGATGGCGCTCTAATGAAAATGTCCATCGATATTTTCAGTGTGACGTCAAAAATGAAAAATGACTCCCGATCTGACTCCTTGTGACTTCTTTCTGTGGGGAGCATTGAAAGACACTGTCTATAGAAACAATTCCTCCACTCTAGTTGAGCTTGAATCGTTGATTGGAGTTGCATGGGATTCCATTTCCGTTGAGACATTGCAAGACGTGATGTCAAATTTCATAGTTCAATTACGCCACCTCATTGTTTCGAGCGGTGAACATTTTGAAAAAATTGTATTTTGATTGCAAAGACCGCATCACTTAATTGTTTTAAGACTCCTGTCAGAGAAAGAGTTTTCATCGCAGAGTGCCATCTGTTGACGATTTTTGTATCTAAATTTTCTCACTTTTGTACAGCATTTTTACAGTTTTGCTAATAAACGCACTGTTTACCACCTAATTCTATCCATCCTTTTTTTTGTAGAGGTATTTAATTTTGAAATCAGGGCTTATTCGCTGACCACTCTGTAGATACAGCAATAATTTAGTTGATAGTGAAGGTTGTTCGTTGGTGTATTAACTTGAAGACACAAGTTATCTTTTCTGGAGTTTATTATATAGCACAATACAAGACACAGGGATACTCCATAGTATAATGGGTCTAGAAAACTGCACTAGGGTTTATTTCGGAAGAGAGAGACAACCAAAATCACAATCGCCACCATCCGAGGGTCAAGTTAGCTTCTCCTGAAAAAAAAAATGTAAACAAGCAGCGACAGTGAGACCACGTGATGTTTACATGATTGGCGGTTAGCTCCGCCCAGGAAGATCACGTGGTTCACTGAACTCTTAACAAGGATCAAATGAAGCAAAGACCATGGCTATTTTACAACGCATAGGTTTAGCTTCCATGTTTCTCCTCAGAATGTGCAACATATTTCGTTTTTTAAAAATTTAATTTAGTACATCTGTTTATTGCACATTCGAAGTTAAAATAAATTCTTTGGATACTTATGAAATAGAATCTTAATTACCTAATTCCGATTTTAAATTAGTCCTTGTTACTTCATTCTAAAATGTTCGCATCTTACTTGATCACAAATTCTACTTTTTATTTTTTCTAATTTGTCCTCTAGAAAATTGATTTGGGCATTTTCCGTACTCAGAGAGAAAACATAAGTCTCTAACACGTACGCCTTCCTTCAAAGAAACCCCGGATTTTTTTCTCGATCTACACATGCGAAAGAAATCTCTATTAAAATCTCACAGTAAAATCACTGAATGGTAACGTTACTTGCACTTTTACTGTTATTTTCAAGTTCGAAAAAATGTTTTTCGCTTTCGTCCTCTTCTAAAAATTATGGCTCTTATGATGAAATAAGTTAACTTTTATTCTAAAAATTTCTTCCTGTTGGTTTTATAAATAATAAAATAGCATTCGTGTTTTATATCTACAGTAATTCGAAACTTAATTTTTTGTTTTTATAAATGTTTGGTATAAAATGTTATATTTTAGGAAGATTTTTAAAAGAAATTTATTGGTTGAGGAAGTGAAAGTTTAGCTCTTGTTTCGTTATTATTTGGATTATGATAAAGAATTAAATAGTCTTTGTATGGATACTGGAAGAAATTATCAATTAAAAATGCTCAATAATAAGATGAAATTTAGTTGTCATTATTTAATTCTCATTTAGAAAATTATTTCTCATAAAAATTAAAGATTTCGCTGTGATTAAAATTACAGATTTTCGATAACATAACAGCTTTTTTTTAACCCTTAATTTGGCTAAGTCCGCTGCAACGAACAATCAAATAAATAAAATCTGGCGGGTTTATAAAAACTTCTATAAGGCTTAGATTTAATTAATTACGGCTTAATCACTTATTTAATTACTTATGTTTATTACTAAATTTAATTACTTTTATATTTATATTTTAATATTTATTAAATTTAATTACTTATTTAATTAATTAAATTAATTACGGCTTAAAATATTTTACAGAGATCCTAATGTCTATACAGACATGGGAAAATAGCATAAATTAAAAAAATATTTTAAAAAACATCTTGTCAAATTAAGGATTATTGTATTTCATATTTCATCTTTTAAGATAATTTATATCTAGACAAAAGAACAATTATTTCCTAAAATAACCATTTTAAATTTAAAGTCAAGCTTTTACTGGGAATGTTGATTTTTTGGGGGATTGAACCTGGATACATTTAAATGCTTTCAAAATGTCAATAAACCTTACCAAAAAGATCTTACATTATTTTAAACAGAAGAAAGAAATAGTACCTACATTAATATTGATTAAAAACTAAGTTACTACTTCCCTTAAATTGATTTCATCCACTTTGATTTCCGAGATACTGGAAAACTTTTAGTTCAAATATTTACACAGTAAAAGAGAATTTTTGGCGTCTTAAAGCAAACAATAATTCTTTTGTCGAAGTAATCTGAGAAACTAATATCGCATACCGTAGAAGGCACCTGATTGGATGCAATGCTTTTTAATACTTTCTTTAATTCAGTGACAGCAAATTTTCTCTCGGTATGTCTTGAGCATTAAGAAATAACATGCGACCTAGGAAAAAATCTAAATTCCTCAGAGTTTATTGAAATCTTTGTGCTGTCATTGTTTTTAAGTAATAAATAAGTTATTTCTAATCTGCAGTTTTTAAAGCAAGGATTGTTCTTCCATACTTCCGGTACTGCACATTCATATGTTCCTGTAGAATTGTGTTTATATTATTAAATTTGCATTTAAAAGGTATGTTTTGGGTTTTAACGTTACGATACTTTGTGTTAGATATCTTAGATTTTATACAGTAAAATCTCCTTATTGGCGGTTCCTTCATTCGCTTATTCACTATTCGCGGATTAAAAAAAATGCAACCCAATTTCGATATTCGCGGATAAAATTTTCTTTATTCGTGGATCTAATAAGTACATACATAATAATAAAAGGTTTCCAGTAGGTATCCAACCCAATATCCTTTGTAAATGCCGTCGAATGGACTAAAAAAAAGTAAAATGGATCTTATTACAACTTTGTCTAAAGTATGTTGCTAAATGCAAACTGCAAACATAACCGAAATCGCGAATGGAATAGGACAAGATGGGTGCGAACAGATAGAATAAAGTGACATTCAGGAATTGCTTGAATCTGAAGATATAGAAGATCTGACTGAAACCGACTTGGAGGAAATGTTAAATTCACAGCCCATTGAAGGAGAGGCTTCAACAAGCACTGGAAACGTGACATTTAATTTGAAAACTCTTAGTGAAGGTTTAAGAATGGCAAATTATCTTTGCGATTTCTTTATCAACATTGATCTGTCTATGGAACGAAGTCTTATTTTTAAGAGGCAAATTGCTAATGTGACTGCTGCGTATCAGTCTGAATGGAAGGAGCTTTTAAAAACTGCCAAGCAAGGGCAAATTACAAAATTCTTCAAACCATTGACTAAACCTTAAGATAATTAATCAAAATGTTCAAAAAATTCAATTCAATTGATTTTTTTATCTATTTGTTTTTTTATTTTGTCACCTAGGAACGTATCGTTTATAATCCCAAATAAATTACCATTCCGTATTCACGGTTTCTGTATTCGCTGCACATTTATGGAACATATTCCCCGCGAATAAAGAGCTTTTACTGTAATTGATTAGAGATATTAGCATGGATCAACAAAATTTCTTCACATTTTAACATATCACCAACTGAAATTTGAGGCCCAGGAAGCCAATATTACATATTTTTCAATGGACATACCGAGAACCAATAATAGCACTATCTCCAATTTACTGTAACAATTCATAATAGCATGGAATTATTAGATAATTCCAAATAAGACATGTATAATTTTCCATTAGAAATTTTATTAAATTCTTTCACTTTTATTTCCTAATAATAATTTATCAAATTCAAATTTCCAATACCATTTTAATGAGATTGATTTCGATCACCAACGAGTAAGTAACTGTTAAAATAGTATTTCTTTTCATTTTAATTCATATTTTCAGATGAAACAAGGAAGCATTTGCATGATTTAAAATACATGAAATTTACTTTTAGTTGCATGACAAATTTGCTTTAGAATAATTTGTTTGCGTAAATAATGTGCATAAATATATATATATGACTGCGCCCAAGTCTCTAAACAGCCTATCAAAAATCTCGTTTTCTATCTATATAAATTATTCATAAGAAGAAAATTAGCAATTTCCTACACCAAAAGATACTAATAGAATTCAAATTTACGTTACGTTAAGAATCAAATACAGTAATTCCTTTCCTTAGTAGACTTGACATCAGCTGTGGAAATTTGTTTAGAAAAATGATACTTTTATTTAAAGATCAATTCACTTTGCTGAATGGGGAGTTTCAATTCCTCTTTTTTTTAATAAAAAAAACGTTGTTAAAATGTTAAATTGTCTCACAACCTTTTTGGCCAATGTGATCTGATGGTAAGGTCTCGGCTTCAGATATGGGAGGTTCCATATTTCAAACCCGATTCCATCAAAGAACCGGATCTGATGCATGTTATGTCCGATGGGCCGAAACTTTTTCCCTCTGGTGTGAAATTTTGGAGTGGTGGGGGCTGGCTTATGTATCATACTCGTCATCTGACCACTGTTCAGAATTACAATGTATGCCCCAAAATAGCCATAGCGCTGCTTTAAATACAAGACCCTTATTAGCATACAAATTTTGTATGGTAGTAATCAATATTCGCAATATTATTTAAAATTGTGGTACATTGCTTAATACTGTACAATATAGTGCAACAGACTATGCTATGTGGGATGTTAATATAATTAAACTGAACAACCCACAATTTTTTTTACTTTAGAATAATTTGAAGCTACGTAAAAAATAATGTACCTTTAAATCACAGAGCTCTCGCCTCTAAAATGCCCATAAAAATCTTAAGTACTCTATCTCCATGAATTATGCACTACGAAACAGAAATTTGGGATCTTAAAAAGCATTATCATGCTCTAAAAATTGCTAATAGAATTTCTTCGACGTTTTTCATTAAATTTACGTTGTAGTAGGGATTAAAGGATGTATTTTGTAGCACTGTTGGCATCAGTTCAGGATATTTGTTTAATGAATCGACACTTTATGCTTGAAGATAAATTCACATCGATGAATGGGGAATTTTATCTTTTTTAAAAAAAAGTAAAATTACTTTAATGTAAAGGATGGAGATAGCTGAAATTTTCTGAACATCGTTTGTAGTTCCCTCGACTTCATTGAAATTTAATTTTCAGAGAAAAATAAATTTAAAACGATTTTGTTTCATAGAAGACAAATATTTGTTCCTAATTTTTTAATTTCAGAGTTTTTATTTTCAGTGATCTGTTTTAGATTATTACATGCAGTGCGTTATTTAATTATTTTTATATTTTATTTTACACTTGTCGCCTTTGGCGACCAGCTGGTTCACCAAGAGTAATGTGTTCTAAAATTTTCAATTAAATACTTATGGGCCTTGCTTTCTTTATAATTACTCTGCCTGATATACTTAAAATTCGATAATCAAGCAACTAATATTATTAAGTTACGTGATTTATTACGATTATTTGTTCATTGCACTATATAACTCTCTGACTTGCAATATTTGTCATGAAATTATGTGGAAAATATCACATTTTATATTTGTTCCATAATATTACATTTCTTTTGAAACACATGCTGAACATCACACTTTTCTCTGTTTAATTTACAATAAGAGTTAATTTAATTATTCAGTTTCAATTTTTGTCAAAATGACGCCAATAACTTGTACATTTTTAACGTGCTTTTGAAGGTTATATTCTACTTTATTTTATAAGAAATTAATTGTTGGAAAATATGATTCTATATTTTTTAAAAAAATTCATTATAAATGGAAACTGAATTAATAGTTTTAAACATTGATATCAATGAAAAAAAGTCATTTTTAGAAGATTTAAAATATTTTTTTATATCGTAATATTTTTGGAAGTTATAGCAGAAAAATTCTGAATGTTAGCATGGTAGCGTAATTTAAATTAATGTTTAAAAAAAATCGATCAAGGTATGCTTTTTCATCCTCCAAAGTAAATATGTATATACTAAGCGATGTATCTCTAGATCATATGTTCTGGTGTGTAGAGAATTAGCACACACACACACACACACACACACACACACACACACACACACACAC
>JAPMOQ010063046.1:0-10490 GCA_026543055.1 Argiope trifasciata
TATATATATATATATATATATATATATATATATATATACACGCCACATACTGGTGAGATGTCCTCTCCGTTTAGAACGCTTCTTCCAGATCTTTCAGTTCAGGTCTACTCGGTCGACCACCATCGCACTTCGTTCAGATTCCAAGGCCTCTCACTTCAGGTCTTCTCGATTCAACACTGCCGCACATCAGCTTCATTTCCCTCGCTCCATAGACTCGCAGCTTTATATATAGCGGGGCTAAAAGCCTTCTGAATCAATCAGGAGCATTCTGGATGCCTCTCGGCTCCTAATGCACGGATCGGGAAAACTCTCGATGATTCGGTTACTATCTATTTTGTCGCCAAATTTGCCAAATTCATCCCTATGTCGCCAAGCCCTGGGACCTCTGACGTCATCACTCTCACTCATTCACTATTCAATAAAGATTACTGTAAATCTGTCTTCCTTACGATGACATTAATAGAGAGGGAAAGGCAAAACTACACGTTCGTAACAATACGAATATTCTATATTGTTGTATTTATAGTGGGGGTGATATTAAATAGATGGGTGAGAAATTGCCTTACAAAATAAATTTTCTTACTTCTGTTTAGGTGAAATAGGGGGGTTACATCAAAAACCTTGATGGTACTTCTCAAGGAGAAAAATAGACCTTGGGTTGTTACTACACAAGGTGTTAATATTGCCCAAATTGAGCTTGTGATAGACGCATTTTCAAGATATTAACTTCTTAATAACTTTCTTAATGGTCTTAGCATACAATGCATATTTCTGACTATTATTAGGTGTCGTGGTGGCCTGGTGGTAAAGTCATGGTTTATGAGAAATAGGGTTTCAGGTTCGATATCCGATTTTGCCAAAGAATCGTCGTGTAAGGGAGCCTGTTGTACGCTAATTCCATCATGCCCTTTAGCTGGTGGGGCGTACTATGGAGAGTGGGATACCAGCTCAGGAGTTGCTCTCGTCATTTGAAAGTGGTTCAAAGTTACGAAGTACATCTCAAAATAGCCTTTGTGTTTTATTACAATTGGACGGTAATGAAATTAAATAGAGTATTTTTAGTTCATACTTTCGAGACAGGCCTTTTAATTTGTTCCAATTTATGTTTGGAAACGTTAAAATAATCTTTAAGAATTTAATTTTGAAAAAAAATGAAATGACAATATTTTCAATGGTAATCTTTTATTTTGCTGAATCTAAGAGTAAGAATTTAATTTTGAAAAAATGAAATAACAATATTTTCAATAATAATCTTTTATTTTGCTTAATCTAACAGTACCTTTTGGCTATAAGTATTTGAATTTAATTTAATTAAAAATGAATGTATTTACTTACATGTTCTATAATGTTCAAAAGCAAACAAATTTATTTTCATTTCTTAATCATAAAATTCCCTCTTTTTCGGGATGGTTGTCAAACTTGTTGCTGATCATTCAAAGCACCATTAAAAAACACGTATTCCCATCTTCACCTTCTGTTCCTTTGCATCCGATTTATTTCGCCCTATTCTAATATTATTAATTCCATTAAAATCAGTCCTATCTTTGATGATGCGATATTAATCATTCATTTTCACAATAAATGAGAACCAGCTAAAGAATAAAAAACGGAGCGATGCTTGTTTGATTAATTCCACTTTAAGGGGGCGTTACAAGAAAAAAAATCCTGCAACAGCGACGCGTAAAGAATTTTCTACTCAATAAATTAATCAAATTGTCTCTTTAAAACAACGCCCCAGTGAAAAATCGAATAAGTAATTGAAGATTTTTCCTAACAATTCTCGAATAAATTGATCTTTGCGGCGCTGTAAGTAATCCTCACACCACAGAAAGCCGGAGTAGGTTTTGTTTTTCTTTCCTCCCGAATTTAAGAGCCCACCCCCTGTACATGGTCATTAGAAAGAAGAATATATGCTGTGGAAACAACAAGCAAAAGGTGGTTCTTGTTCATTACTTTGCTGGTTGTTGGAACTTCACAGCAAGTTGCTGTTTGTAAGACCTTCGCCCCACGTGGTGATCAGCAATATTTATTAATGGATCATTACGATTTTTAGTTGCATTGAATAATTTTGTTTTAGTTGTATTTTTTTTCTTTGAATAAATCTTTCAATTGGCTTTGCATTTTATCAGCTCTTCTTTTTTTTAATTCAACATATGGCAAGCAAGCCTAGTAAACAAAGAATAATTTGTTTAATCTTCATCGTAAATTTCGATTTATATTTTTGTCATGTGGTTGAAGATACAAGAGTTTTAATTGGGGATTACAATAGACTAGAGCCCAGGTAATGAAATTATATGTTGCTTTGAATTATTTTCAAGATCATCCAGTTTCTTAATATAATATTTTTTTACTATTTTAAGTATTTTACTATTTAAGTATTGAATGAGTTTGTTTTTTTTATTTTAAGAAAAATTTTATTTTCATTATTAATCATTAAAACTCTGATTTTTAAAAAAAGATTTAAATGTATTTGGCTTAAATAAAATAATTTGTAAACCATAAATTATATATTTGTTAGTATGTTCTGGTTCTCCTATAATACTAAATGACATCATTCTTTTTTATTTGTTGTTGTAAGTTATGGCACTTTATAAGCCCCCCCGACCGACATGTCAGCTAATTAAGCCGAAAATGATAGCCCCTTTTTTTCAGTCGCACAAACCAATCAAGGAAGATCAAGAGTTCGACTTAGTTACATCAGGATTTATATTAGCTTGCACAACCCTTTTTAACATTGTTGCACATTCACGCTACTCACAGATAGAGCACAGAACCGGGATTCGATCTCAGGATGCCCAGAGCACAAGGAAGATACGCGACCCCTGTGACAGAACGCCGGCTTTTTTTAAATATTTATTTAAACGTATTATGATAATATCAATTGGTAAACGTATTTAGATTTCTTTTACTGTTTGAAGTGTTATGCTTTAAAAATGATAGTTAATTATAAATTATTTTTGTAATAATATATTTAAATACATTCATACACAGCGAAATACCATTTTCACTTATTTCTTCTAACAGAAAACTCTTAAAAAACATTAATTTTTCTTTGAGCAAAGTTACAGTTTGACGATAATTCTGTCATTAAAATACATGAATAAATGAAAATGTCATTTGAAATGCTTTTCATATTTAATATCAATTCTTATATCATCAATGTATTCTATTTAGCTATCTACATCCTAAGCAATGTCAATATCCTCAACAAACTTGAATGAAAACACTAAATTTGCTATTGACAGCTATTGCTACTTCTCCTGATTAGTTTAGCTATAGTAACATCCAGCACTAGAGCTGTTTCTGGACGGACCTCGTAAATTTGAACCCCTGTCAGATGACGAGGACAACCTATGAGCTGGTCCCCCTCCCTCTTCACACCTTATCACACCAGCCGAAGGATGTTTGACCTTAAGGATTTAGAATGCAACAGAACCCCTTTACACAATCTTTCCTTCTTGTCTAGAATCGGCCCATATGTTCCCTGAAAATTTCATTTCTGTTAATCACTATGCACTAGGTCTGATTGAAACGCATACATTATCTTCCCGTTTGATAAATACTGGCGGAATGTTTGTGACATTCTTCAAAGCTTAACATTTTAATGTCTCGGATTTTAAGGTTATTTTAGAGATTTAAATTAGAGATTAAAAATCATTTTAAGGGTATTATTATTTAAATATTACAAAGGTCGATGTTCTACTTATTACTATGCATTTATGTTTACTATAAAATAGCCCTTCATATATATCAACTGAAAGGGAGATGATGAAAATTATGAATTGTTTATATTATGCATCGTAGAAAATTTTCGATATTAAGATAACTTTTACGAAACATAGTGATAAATGATTTGGCCGATTCATTTTGCATTTTCCTTATCACTTACAGCAACATCCTGTACACGATTTTTCAAAATTCTTTCTCTGTCTAAAACTTTCGGGGCCAACCTGCAATAGCTGCACCGTGGGAGGTCCATCAACCATGCAATTTGCTAATGACTTTTGCCTCGAAGAAGGACTCAAGCTCTCCTGCCCTCGCCTCCGAAATAAACCATCATCGATTAGGCAGGCCTATGACAAGCATTCAATCAGATAAATCGCAAACAACCGCATCCAGCCTGAAATAGGCGGATCCTCCAGCTATTCCTTTTAGACTCCACAATCCGGGAGGTGGAACTGGTTTTTGAATTAAAATGCAATTAGTGTTACACGGGATCGAAACAATGTCTGTATCTCCCCGCCGTTCATTCCCACTGGAGGTAATTGTTTAAATTCTCTCAGCTAATGACTGCTGGGACATTAGGGACAGCCAAAATTTATTAGTTTTGTAGGTCTAGGTCTAAAGTTGAAGGCAGATCTTTTCGGTTGGCGAAGAAAATTCACCTGACCTTCCAGGAAAGAAAGCTTCTATCTTTAGAAATCTGAGTAGACGATTATATTCCTGTTTCCCATAACGTTTGCATTAGTTTATTTGTTACTTTTGAGACTGTAATTGCTGTCCTGGAATTGAATAAATAATAGTTAACTCGTATATGCTTCTTCGTTTATTTTATTTTTGAAAAATGTTATCATTTGGGAGAAATTAGGTGTAAATATGATTATAATGATATTGAATTCCTTATCGCAACATGTATTTAAGTGACTATTATGAATTGTCAAATATTAGATTAACTACAAATGATTACACAATAGGCTATTTATAAAGTAAAAATATATCGAATTTAATTTATCAAGAATATGAATTTTATGATTTAGACTTTAAGAAACACAGTTAATGCAAGACGATGTTTTTCAACACGTTTAAGACGATGCCATTGAGAACAATTCCTTTTAATTTCATATGCTTCAACTTAAAATTTTTTCATGCCTCTTTAAAGTTCTTTTAAAATGTTATAAATCTGATATGGGTTTTTTTTATTATTACTGTTTGCTTACTATGCCATACATATGTTTTGCCCATGTATCTGTTATTTTGTAATATTTCTTTATTCTTCATTTTTTTTTCTTTAAAATTAAGATTCATATATACTTATCGAAATCTGAAAGGTTTTTAATTTAAAAAATAAGAATGTGTTTTGAATAGTATATGTAGAGCGATGCAATAATTGATCTTTGGAAAAGACAGAGTTGGAGATTTCGTTCAAAGTTTTGAGAAAATATTTCAAAGATTTCCCCGTGTGAGATGGCGTACTAATTTAGAGAATATGATAAAATTACCCAAAGATCAACAACAAAATTTTTTTCAAGTAACCTGTTATTTGTATGTAGATTATAAATTGTGCCATTTTTTACTCAGTCATTTTTAAAAGATTTAGGGCCATCAGAATGGAAGAAGGCTCAAGAAAAGGCAATTTTGGTGAAAGCTTTGTAGATTTTAAAAAAAAAAATTAAGAGGGATTCGAATCTTATGTTTGAATTAGGGTAGCAAGGTAAGGCTTGTTATGTTTTAATGCTATATTTTCAAAGTAACAAGGGTAAAGAGCATATTCAGAGTGAATTTATTATCATAGCAATGTGCATGAATCCAAAAGCAATAAATTAATGGAAAAGGACATTTTTGTGAACCTTTTTTGAAAACTTATTGAAATGTGACAACTTTCGTACTGAATTCAACTACAGTGATGTATAAAAAATAATCTAAGCACAATAATTACCTAAGTTCCTCAAGAAATATCTTGATATTTCAATTTGCTTTTAACTAAAATTCTAATAGGAATTTTGAGAAATTATTTCTAACTTCAATAATTAATCACCAACCAAGTGTGGTAGCTTAAGTTTGTCTATCTATCCAATTGATAATTCTGCGTGACCTAATGATACATCAAGTAAATTTCGAATATCCTTCAGATTATGAATTTACTATAATTCCTTAAATTAGATATATAACTGAAAATTTGGTCAGTTATTTACTAGCCTCATTAACCATTGTATCGTAAGTTCGTCAATAGCTGAGCTATAATTGCTCAGAAATTAGGAGTCTAATAAATAATTTTAAATTCCAAATTATAGTCGAGTTTAATGCGGCTTATGCATATACGTTAAGGTACTATCGTACTCAACCAGTCAAACTCTTAAAAAGGGCTAGAGCCAGCAACTTGAGATTTGGTTTATAAATGATTCTTCTACCCTGTCACTAAGAAAGGATTTTTTCGATTTTTTTTAAATACAAATTTAATAAATTTAAAGTCATCAAACCATAAACTATAACTGTTTCTCGAAAAATCTTCCAAAATTTAATAGAAAAAAATGTATTTTATGAATCTTAAATTTTAGAAAAATAGTTTTTGATAGTTTTTTTTTCCATCTGACAAACAACGAACGTTTTGAAACGCAATTGTATCAATGCTTCTTATATTGAAATGAAACTGAAAACATTATTTTTTCGATAAATCATTTGCTCATATTCTTTTCCTCTATTAACATATTTCGGATATTTTTATCCAAATACTGTATTGAATCATAAATGAGATTAAATCATTTCAAACATGTAAATGATTCTAATAAATGTAGAGCAAGACCATACAATGTATTAAAGCCTAACTGAATGTATTACTTTTACTTTTAAAATAACTTTAGTGAAAATCAAATCCGTACACTTATATTTATAAGAAATTTGAAATTTAGCAGGTGTTTAATAAGAAACATTGTTTGTTTCATTCTCTAAAATTGGAAATCCTTCATTGGTAATTTAAGTATTAAAATCTTTATGCGTTGTCTTAACATCGTGAAACCTGTTATTTGCATTCGAGGCAAAATATTATTTTAATAAAATGAGGTAAGCTTAGATTTTATAAGTTTTCTATAATGATAAGGAAGTTGCAAAGATTGGTGATGATACTGCCTTTATTCTGAAATTATCCTGGTCGCATTATCACTCATTCTCCTTTATTACAAATCTCTGTAGACACTAATAATGATATAATACAAAAACAAAAGAGGCTAAAAAGAAGCGTTTAAAAGTAATTTTTATCCTATATAGCACACACCCTTCAAACATTTTGTATGGCTTAGTCACTCTTTGATCATCCAGATTAACCAAATCCGAAAATTTTTAAATACACTTGAATTTTAAATCCATTTGGAATGATTTCTTTATAGAATCTGATGATCAAATAAGACTAACTAGAGTGAAAAGAATGTTTTTTGTTTCAATCTGGAAAATATATTACAAATTGGATCAAGACACATTTTTTTTTATTTCGAAGCTTAGTTTTAAGAAAATAAATTACAATATTTTGAAAAAAGCGCATTTTTAATAAAATAAAATAAATTATTTTGAAAAAAAATAATAATATTCTATTCCATTTCAAGTAAAATATAATGATTTTTAAAACCTGATTTGAGATTTTGCCACATAAAAAACTATACAATCCGTATTAATTTATAATTGGCATTTGAAGATTTATAAAATTCACAAGCATGCGTGATCCACAAACAAATCCCCAGCACCAAAAGCAAATCAAAAAAGAAGTCATGTTCCTTGACTCTGTGTTCAAAGAAAATAAATGCCCTTCTCGTTCGAGATCAGCATTTTCTCTCCCACTAGAGGAAAATAGATGCGATGGCTCGATTCGAATATATTCTCAGATATTTATTCGATAGGATTAAGCAGGGGTCGAAAGCAGTCCCCAGAGCGCAATGAACGCACGATTCTTAGTCCTCGTCAAAGAGCTTCATTTATTGGCCTTAACTTTCCGAAACAATTTCCCAAAGCGAGAGGACAATCTCGCAATTGATATCTGTATACTCTGAATAAGGAGATTCCTTTTATTCCTCATCATTTTTAACAGGTGGTATCTTGACGCCAGTCTGTTTTCTCATTTGCTGATTTCCAACTTGGAATTAGCCACCGACTGTCATATCGATTTTGTCAGCCGTACTGCTTTCTTTGCATTCGCTAGAAATAAAAGGACGGGGAATTCGCTGTAAGACTAATCTTTGTAACACGATATTCATTCGTACAGTTTGTACTTCTAGGTTCATTTTCATGGAGTTTAGGTTTATTTCATGTAAAAGAATTCTCGTAAATGATGATGTGGAACTATTTCCTTTTTTGAAAAGATTCTGGAATAGCTTCCTTGCCAGAAGGACAATTCAGAGAGGGAAACTATTAATAGTTTAAAAATGAATCAAAAGTAGATTTAAAGAAAAGAAATGAAGAGATGTTGATCCGTATTTGAAACTAGCTGGTACCAGCTGCTGAAAAACTGAAATTCAGTACAAACAATCAGTAATTTGGTAATGTTTTATCGACATAAGATAAACAGTACGACAATATATAAAATACGAGGAAACAAATATTCATTTTTATATATTAGATTTGTGCACTATTTTATCATTGTAAAACTTGATACAATATCAGGGAGGCAGTGAAAGAAACTATTGACTGTATCTCGTGACTCGTTTAACACTCGTTCAATATTCTCAAATTTAATTTTATAAAATGTGATTGAAATATTTTTTTAATTAATGAAATACAGAAAATTTATTTATGTCATAAAATCGTTAATAAATTGAAAATTAAGAAAGTACAAATTTATTTTTGATGTTACTGCGAAAAACGCTAAAATTTAATTAAAATTTAAAAACCCCATGGTTGGCCTCCCAAAACCTTTATCGCATAATATGTAATAAAGTTGTTACCTCTGTGAATGACTTGAATATCATTTGCGTACTGTAGGTCCCAAATATTAACGTACAAATGGGATTTAGCATTTCTACAGATATCTATTGTCTCCTCGGCGAGTTATTTTAAGACCAATCCTTGGTAAAGAGATGCGGATGATATTCAATTTTTATTTTTTATTTTTGCTAATTGAACTATACCTATAACCATCCCATAGGTTTAAACAATAAGCAGACCAAGTTTAATTGCAGTCGGATGAACGGTTTAGGAAGAGATAAGAGTGATGAAGAGAAACATTCATTTTTATTTCTATAGATTGATTGAAATTTAGATGATTAGCCTTTTCACACTCTTTTCCTGTCTGTGAAAATTTATCCCCAGCTGTCCTCTGCTTCTCCCTGCATTAAAGTAAACAAAAATAAAAATTCAAACATGTAAACATTTAGAAATTACATTTACGTTTTAAGCATTTAGAAGTTTTAAAAGGCCAAAGAACGCTTGAAGCGCATTACAGTCGCTCAGCAGAAGTTTCACCCACTAAATGCGTTACGGGTGACGAAGAGTATCAAAACCTATTGTTATATTCTACCAAAAGCAAGTGCTTGCCTTTTTAGATATCACATAATTTCCTTTTAAATAATGTAATTTAATTAGACTGGAATTATGATACCAAGTCTCAAAGCTTCAAATAAAAGAAGTAGAGTTTCGAAATATGGGCACGAATTCGGCCAATACCAAAGATTCAAGAAAATAACTGAAACTAATTATTCAAAAGTTGATTTAAGAATTACATATAAGGATATTTGAATGGAAAGTTGCATAAAAATACCAGAAAAGAAGGCTTCAAATAGAAGAAAAACAACATAGAAAGCATATTGCATTTTACGAAAGCTTAGTCGCATCTGGATTTATATGTTGTTGTTATTTATGATAATTTACAAGTCCTCTGGCGAACTGTCAGTGATTCGGTGTTTATATAAAAATTATATATACTTTTAAAACCTCCCCTTACACACACACACACACACACACACACACACACACACACACACACACATATATATATATATATATATATATACAGAGAGAGAGAGATGATACAGATAGAAGTACAAACAATTTACTTGCGAAATTTGACAATACTTAATAACTCTTAAGTATTAAAGAACAAGTCATTTCATGAATTGCTCTTAAAAACTTTAACTTAATACTTTAACTTCATACTTATTTTTTTCATCTTTTAGATTTTTTAATTTATAAATTTACCATCAAATATATTGAAACACCATCAATAACAAGTTATTCAATATGGATTTCATAATATACCAAGCTGTACCATAATAATTGGATGATTCAAGATAATTCTAATGAATTTGAAATAAAAATGTGTGAGAAAAATATAAAAATAAATATCTTTGACAAAAAGACTTAACAGATTCTTTGGTTATGGTGAAAGGACTCTACTTATTAACGCACAAAATTTAAACAGCAAGTAAATATAATATTAATCGTTCAATTAAAATAAACAGGAAGAAAAATATTTATTTTTTAAAAAGCATCATACTGAAAAGAAATTATTTTTAATTTAAAACTTAGTTTATGAATTTGTAAAATGGTTTAAAGATAGTTTTAAATCAAATGACAGGTCCTGAATCTGTAGAAAATTATTTAAGAACTTGCTAACATATTTTAGTCAGTAGCTACTTCTTAAGTAGCAATGATCTAGCATATTTAAACGATTTAAGTCTGTAAGTCTGTTTTATGGAGTAACTTTGTTATGTGAAAAGGGGTGGCTGGTTCTAATAAGAATAAAATAAAAATTCGTTTTGAATAATTCCTTGCAACCGAAGACAAGTTATGCA
>JAPMOQ010063047.1:0-13586 GCA_026543055.1 Argiope trifasciata
AAAAAAGTTCTATTTTAGAGAGTTATCCAATGATTTGTTTCAAAGTTTGAAGACATATTATAAAATACATTATGTAAATCCTGAACTAAAAGATAAGTTGTATTTCTATCGATTTTTTAAATATTGGACTTTGATAAAAAACATAAAATTTTCATTCTTTTTTGTATGATGAAGCCTTAAAACAGCTTAAAAATGTTTCTCAATAGATTACTTATTTTCTTGTTCAGGAACTGTAGAACATATTGAGAAATTATTATATTAGATTTGAGTAAAAAATATTCATTAGATTTTAATTTTTGTGGCTTTTTTGAGAAAAACCTATCGAAGAATTTGAGGAAATAACAACTAAAGATGTAAAATAGCATGAAAATGAATGTAAATTCAAATATAAAAAATCAGGAAAGCTTTTGAAAAAATAGGTTTAAAAATAAAATTCTAAAGGTTTTATGAAGAAACCTGGTCTAACTTCAAAAATATTAAATAAAGAATCCTAATTTCTCATGAAATACATTTTTTAAATGTAGTCACCTACCTTAAACGTGGTTTAAGATTTCTGTATTACATGAAAAAATTCTACTCTATGGAAAAGTATAAATAAAATTAACTGAAAACATGAAATTAACCTAAAACGTAAAGCATTTCGCACGATTTCTTTGGTTTTTTAAATTTGTTCCAAAGTTTAGAGTTGCTGAATGGCAGCAATAGACTATACCTTAATCTAAACCATATTTAAAACTAAACATGATTTTTAATGCATTTCCCCATAATTTATTTTAACTAGCGGAAGTGATCTCAAAACTTTCTCGCATACTCTCTTATAAACTTGTTATGCCTGTGAATGCCTTGCGTAACATTGGTGTACAATAATTACAAAATATTAATTTTGGTGTGAATTGAACTTTTATGGAATCTATTGTGTTATCTTTAGCAGTTTTTGGGATTCATCCCTAATATGCTGCTTATAATATCTGAAAATCGAGTTTGTGCTTAAGATATCTTTTTCTCAATCGATTGAAATAAAGATTTGATACAAAATTGCACTTGCAGTCACAAAATCCTATATCTAATTTGATATATTTAAGTCATTGATTTCTGAGTTACCACACTTACATGATTTTGAAAGTAAAGACAGATAGATATTTAACATATTATAGGATTTAACTCAAAAATATATTGGTTTCTACACCATAGATTTTAAATATGTCTCAAGAATCTCATCTATTGTATCTTGCTCTTTTCGCTTTATAATTACCAGGTTGTCTCATATTCTAATAGCCGGACAGACAGACTTCCTCTGAACGGATGTTGCTCAAATTTTGACAGTAATCTACAAATGTGATGTAAAGACCGTATACTTAATTTTATCCATCTAAATCAAGGCGTTTTTGAGTTATTTTTGTCACAGTTGAACATGTATTTTTGAACCTTTTTTACATTACTTTTGTACATTTGAACCACAAATGTATTTTTCCAACTCGGATAAGTCTACAACGTAAAGATTCGTCAAAATAGCGAGAAATTTTAACGATTTCTATACTTTCTTCATACTGTGTATGCGTGAAAAAATATTCTTAAAAAAAAACAGAAAATTTTTTAAAAAATTCTTTATTTAAGTATTAAATGTTAGAATCTAATGAAATCTTATAACGTAATTAAGCGCGCACATTTCAAGCCGCCAAATTTCGCCCTTAATTTGGCTATGTCCGCAACAACGAACAATCAAATAAATAAAATTATACAATAACTACTATATAACAATTGTCTATGTTCGCCACAGCGGACATTAATTATCTCAGAAAAGGAAAATGATATATTTTTTTGTTTATTTTACAGAGATTCTAATGTCTATACAGGCATGGAAAAATAACAGAAATTAAAAAATATTTGAAAAAACATCTTGTCAAATTAAGGACTTAGATACGTTATATTTTCTATCATGATTTTTACCGTACAGAGATCTCCTAATTTCTTTGTTTATATATAAAAAAAAAAGGTAATGAAGTGCAATCAGTTTTTAACATTAAAATTTGTTGCATATTTAAAATAATGATAGTTTGTAACCTTTATCAATATTATATTACATATTTAAACACTTAATAGCTTTTTAATTAGCTTTTAAAATTATTAACAGGTCATCAAATACAGTACAGCTAATTTACTATAGATGTTCAAAAGTGATTACTTAGAATCAATTAGCATCAAAAAATCATTTAAAAAATATTTTGGTGAGGCGGATCAGTAGGCTCAATATTTATCTTATCTCTTATCTCAACCACAAAGTGTTTCTTTGAAATAGAAATACTACAATTTTAGTGCTTAAAATGGATAGCACTTACTTAATGAAGGTTTTAAATCTTACATGTAAAAATAAAAACACTACGGACATTTTTTTCATAAACTGAACACTAAAATATTCAAATTATCCTGACTTTTTATATTGTAAGTCAATCATAATTTAATGATCTCAAAAATATTTTTTTTATAAAATTATGTGATGTTTCATAAAGAATGAATTTTCGGTTACTCTTGTAACAGAAAATGTTAGTATTTTACTGAATATAACAAAATAGGAAAATCTTATAGGCATCTCCAAGTATCAAAGTGTTCGAGTGTTTTAATTTATATTCTCTCAAAAAGAAACTTTCCATTTCACTTGTTTTTCAATGGCAATATTATAAATTTTCCTATTTCTTTTCAAGGTGCATACATTTTTAATTTCATATTAAATCGGATCATATTATCACGGAATTTGTTACTGCTATTCTTTTTTATGACATGGCTTAATCGATTTATTATTAAATTTAGCCCTCTGCAATTTTTGACAAATTTCACCCATAAAACAGGATTTTTTTAAAATTCATATTTAGGATATAAAACATTTTTAAATATTGAAAGAGACACTCCTTTTAATGTGTTAGAAGAATTTAGAATGAATTTTTAGGAAGCTGCAATACTGTTTTTCTAGATATTCGGTGAACATAACATAGTAACATTCGCTGAAATGGCAGATTTGCCGCCAATCTCAATGGATGTTGAATAAATACCAGACTAATGGCACCCGATCTTTGAGACAAATTTAATGGCGATCTTAGTGACAATAAAGATTTTGGAAAATTCAAGAAATTAAGCTATATCTATTAGGCGCCAAGATCTGAAGACTTTACAAGAAAGTTCTGCCGTGTGGAAAAATCTATGTAAACGTGGAATCTGAAACGATTAAGTTAAATTTTTCTCTCTAATTGCTGATTAAAGAATAAGTCCTCTAAAATAATTCTGAGTATAATTGATTTTTTATGTTTGAATGAGTTTCAACAAGTGTTTTCTCGTTGACGCTGTTGTTGTTGTGTGTGCGTGTGTGTTTCGTCTACTGCCTTGCTACATTTTGTTTTCTTGGAAAATAATGTATTATTTCCAGGTATTCAGTTGGGTGGGTCATTTTTTTCCCTGGCTAAATTTCAATTATATTATTTAAAAATATGCACACATTCGTTGCACATTTCCTTAGAGCTGTGAGTGATCAACTAACAAAGGAAGTGAAATCGTATTATAAATTCTAAAATTCCGTAGTTATGGAAATTTATTATTTTTTTAAGTACTTAACATACTATCAAAGTTTTACTTAATCTTAAATTTGCGCTTTAATATTTAAATATTTTCCATCAAATGAGCTACAAAAACCGCAATGTTTATCAAATTATAAATATTTTACGATAAATATATCAAACATGGATGATATTATGTGTTGAATTTAATAGTAATTAAATCCCACATTTATAAAATTACGATTCACTCCACAAAGTATTTATAAACATCAAATCACGACATATATTTAAATTATATTATTTTAGTAATCTTAAACCTGTTTAATATATTGGTTCATGAATCCTCCCAATACAGAAAATTCATATTTGGATGAAAACTTAACTGTTTTGATCCTTGAACATGCAAATATATGTTGTTTAATTGCAATAATAAATTTATAACTATAAATATTGCGTAAAAAAAGAGGTTTGAAAATTTGACAAATTACAGAAATAAGTAGCAAAATTAAATTAGTACCAGGGAAAAGACAATACTTTGAATTTTAAGATGATGCCAAATTTAGTTTGTGCTATAATGTTTTTGGGAGTATTATTGGAAATTCACTTAAATGGAAATACAAACTGATTAATTAAAGAAATTAATAATTAATTTTAATTATTAATTTATTTAATTGACTAAAATCATAATACTATTCAAAGAATATCACTCCTAATTGTATTTGTATTAATTTTGGCAGCATTAGCTCAAAATGCATACCTTGTAAAGTGCTAATATATAGAGCCACATTTTTCAAAACTATTATTAATTCTGGAGAAAAGTAAAATTTCAATTAATTTATCTGGTCAAAATTGCAAAATATCATTAAAATGTTACATGGTTGAAAATTAATAATTAGTAATTATTCTTAATAATTAAATTATAAAGTATAATTCACTCTAAAAAATGCAGTGGTGTTAGATCAAATAGATTTTTAAAATATAAAAAATTGTTTATAACCATTTTTTATAAAGTATTTAATTAACGTTTCTTAGATTCAAGCAAAGTGAAAACATTTTAAATATTTTTTATCAGCATATACATATACACATTTCAATTTTATTTAAAAAATTGATGATCTATATCATTTGAAATATCGTAAGTCAATAGCGTATTAAATTTAGACTTTTTAACTAATATATTTATCTAATCATGATAATAATCTTTTGCATACTAATTGAAATTGTTTCATTAACGTATGGATTTACTGACCAAATACATTCAATATCCAATGCTTACAAAATTACAAACATTCAATATACGCTTTTAAACTCTTTTAAAGCCTTCGAATAAGAAAAAGGTGTATAAAAAATACTTCCATTACAATTCAAACAGTCTTTTAATCATTTAATTGATTTACCCGAGTGCCATACGTGCATTTGTTTATCGAATTTTGATAGCTGTAAGCAAAAAAATAAACCATTAATAATGATTATAATTCAATATTAAAATTACTTCGAATACATAGATATCAAGTATTCAACGGAATTAAATTTGAATGAAAATAAGAAAACATTGCCAAAACAGAAGGTGTCATCTTATTAGATAGTAAAGAAAATAAAACCACTAAGTAGTTAATCATCAGAAATCTCTAATCCTTATTCAATAGTGTAATGACATATATGA
Source organism: Argiope trifasciata (assembly GCA_026543055.1). Lineage (NCBI taxonomy): Eukaryota > Metazoa > Arthropoda > Arachnida > Araneae > Araneidae > Argiope > Argiope trifasciata. The sequence continues at coordinate 5,206 of JAPMOQ010063047.1, forward strand.
GGAAAGGGCGTGCACGTTTAAAAGAGAAGATAAAAATAATTAAATTCACATGCGGCCGAAATTTTATTTCCCAGAAGAGAAAAGGTATTTTCTTGTTTCAATGCGTAAAGTTCTATTTTAGAATTTTGTTTTAAGTTTACCCTGATTTCAAGATCAATAAAGAAAATTGAAGGTTTGTTGCAAAAAGGAGGTAGCTTCAATTCAAGCTACCAGAAAATCGGCAGTAACACCAAGAGCTCCCTCTATATTACAACAAATTAATGAGACAAACAGCTCCATTGCTTGAGTTAACGCGAGAGTAACTATTGGAGCTATATCTTTCTGGTATCAAAGGAACAAGTTTTTATTCGTATTTTACAACTTGTTTTTATTCGTATTTTACCAAGATTTCCCTAATTGGAGCTGCATCCGTTTTGCAGCAAATCCTTCATTTGATGACAAGAAATAGCATTTTGAATAGATTTAAACAGCGCATATTTAAATAATATCGAAAGTGGTTATATGCTATTTAATGGTGTATAACTAATACAAATCAATCATTGTTAAAATTAAAAATTGCAGTATGAGTATTATTAATTATTAAGGGAAGGTATAAACACATTTACAAACAAACGAAAAGAGTTCAGCAATCTTTATAATATTGTTGATAATCAATTTATTTTACTTTGAAAAACATTTTAATTTGAATTAATTTGAAAAACAATTTATCTTTATAATAATGTTTTTCAAATTATTTAACCATTCAGTATCGGTACAGAATCAACCCAGGAAGAAGAAGAAAAAAAACCTGAATTAAAAAATGATTTAATTTAATTATAAAATATTTTTAATGTTTGTTTTAATTGAAACCTGCTCCTTTCTATTGGAAATAAGTTCTTCGTGTTCTTTCAAATATTATTATCAACCAAATTTTAATGGTTAAATTTAATTCCAGAATTAAAGGAATCTTAGGTAAAAAAATTAATAAAAAGGCAGAGATTTTATTTTTCATCGTATTTTATGTAGATTATTTGCAAATCTACTGCTAGTAAAAATGTAAAAAATTATAGTTGAAAAAATATTTTTAACCTTATTGTTTTTGAAATCAAAAAGATTAATTTTATAATATTAATACTGTAACCATGTAACAGAATTTTCTGTTTCTAATTAAATCTATGTAACAAAATTTAATAAAAAAATACTTTTAAGTATTATTATTAACGAAATGAACAAAAAATGAAGTATTCAATTATTAAAATTTGCCGCTATTTTGCTCTAAATTATAAGTAATTGTTCATTATAATACTTGCTTTTTATATATTACATATATGAATATAATATTATTGTACGTCGAACTTATACACAATTCGTTTAGGTCATTTTAGGAATTACATTCCAAACATTACTTTTAATAATTATCGTAATTCTATATTAACAGTTTAAACCAAGTTGTCCATCCATTATTTAAAGAAATTATTTTCACATTTATCTCATTTCGTAGTTTTTATTGATTCGTTTTTGTATTTTTTTTTTACTCTAATAATATTTTTATATTCAAATAAACAAATTCTTGTCAAAAGATAAGAATTCTTTAAAATTCGAATTGTAGTTTAATTTAATCTTTAATAAATTATCTTTATTTTATGGAAAACAATCCATATTTAAATTACCATAAAATGCGAGTTTTAGACAAAAATACAACAACTTTGAAGTTAAAAATAAAATTGAAAACTATATAAAACGTTTTAATTAAACAAAACTAATTAAGGAGTGCTCCGGTTTTCTGGAAGCCTATAAAATTTACTAGCGAATATAAAAAATTCAGACAAGTTCATTAAAATATATTTCAAGTTGAAAGAATTGTTCTGATTCAAGAATAATTATAATGCTCGCCATCTTTAGCTCTCAGTTGGTTTAGTGAGATTAATAGGTCCGAAAATTTTTAATTAAATATTTTGTGTAACTTGCGGTTAATGGCCTTCGTGGGAAAACCTTTTTAAAATTCAAATTTTGATAATTTGAACTATTGCTTCTACAGAAGCATTACACCCTTTTCGCAAGTTTTGCTATGAATGCATTTGTAAATTTTTATATCTATATCCATATATACCCAATTATGTTAATGAGCAACGATATTCACCAATGCTGCAACAATATTCAAAAATGGGTTTTAAAAAGTTTTCAATTTCTAGTTTCTGAAATTAGATGTTAACGATAAAAATACATCACAATTTAAAAAATTTCATTAATAAACAAGTCTTATATCAAAATCTACTGCATATGGAAAACTGAACCGAATCTTCATTTATTCTGACTGTCAACAACGGCAAATATGCCATTGTTGGCTGTCAGTATTAATGAAGATTCTGACATTGTCGAGGATTTCCATAAAATATCAAACCCTTATTTACCACAAAATAAATTAAACCACAATTCGAACAAAAAAATTTAATCATTTTATAGATATTATTAAAATTATAAGGATATTATAAAATTTGTAGAAAAAAGGATTCAAGAAAAACTTCAAATTTAGAAATAATTTAAAAAAAATATCAGCTATAAAGATTACTTAAACTTCAGCAATGACATATTGTTACAAAATAACCTCAAAAAATTAAGAAACAATACAGAGTTATATGTGAAAAGTAAAATCATTGAATGATAATCTTTTTTTTAAAAAAATTTTAATTAACGTAATAGAATATAATCTGTGCAATAATACTTTTGTGAATTATCTCGAAATACAAAAAAAAAATCATCTAATTTTTTATTAATTACAATTTGTTAAAGTATATATGACGTGCGTATTTTATCCTTCAAAATATATGTGCCAATTTTGGTGCGTGTTAATGGTCTGTTTGAAGACAAATAGACTTTCCTATAGACCGCTAAATATAAACAAAAGTGCATTAATTTTTGTCATAAAATAAATAATATCTGGGAACTTAACATACTTAAAACACTTTTTGCTGTTCACAAAATTGTAGAGAAAATTGAATGAACCTAAATATAAATGTATGGAAAATTGATGCATACTAAATGTAGGGAAAAGTGATAATAAAAAAATTATATATAAATTTTTTATAATTCAATTTGCTAATTAGAAAAGAAAATTAAAAATTGGTTCTTAAAATATTTACATGGGATTAGGATAGAATTTTTTATTATTATTATTATTTTGTGAAATGACAATTATATGCTAACATTATGGAAACAAGTAACATAAAAAAATTTCATGTCAATTCCTACTCACAAATTTTATTTTAACTACTCTTTATTAAATAATTGCAGTTAATATAAATATGTATATACATATGATAGAATCATGATATTAAGTGACAAAATAGAAAGCTAATTCCCACAAAATTTTCCATTTTCCTCTCTATATACAGTGTTGGAATATTATTATTGTTTGTTACTAGGCTTTTTTTTTCCGTTTCTGATATATAACGCTGATGGTGGTCTATAATTTCTCATCTCAAGATTTGAAGCCGCATTTCACCTTCACGTAAAAAGTACTAAAATCCTTGCATTTTACCGATTTAGCTATTGCTTTTTGATTTTTATTTTCATCACAAACTGGTAAAACTATTTAAAGTATTAAAATTGATAAAATTTAATTAATGGATTATTATTTAAAAAACTATATAACATCAAGTGTCATCCATTATAAGCTATAAAAAATATATTTGAACTTAAGTGGATACGAAAAGTAATTTATTGACGATTGATAATTAGAACGAGATATATAAATATATATAGGTGGAGTATGAAATTGAAAAAAGAATCTAATAGTAAGAATTGAAAAAAGGATCAAAATTTTAGATTGTTTCCAAAATGAATAAAATAAAGTACTTCTTATTTTATAAATTCAATGAAGCAATTAATTTTGCTATTATATAAAACATTTCTATTTTATTTTAAAGTTACAAGCCTTCTGTGAAAAGAAATGTGAACTATTTTTACTTCAAGCAATTTACTAATATTTTTCACTGAATGCCATCAAGAAAAAGTTACGAAAGATTTATCGATTAATTCTGGTTTTTTTTTTTCGACAAAATCTTCTTATACAATCTAATTTTTGATATTTTATGCGGATCTTCATTTTATTTTAATGAAAATTCATTTAACAGGGATCATATATATTGTCGACATTTTTAGAAAATACTTTTATACAAAGATGCTATGTATGAAAATATTTAATTTCAACTCTAATGTACGAAACCATTTCCTATATTTCCGGGATTTTTTTTATAGATTTTAAATAATTAAAGTAATTTTAATAATCACGGAAATAATAATATTATCACATTTTTGAATTTAAAAAATCTTAATTTGTAAACTTTTAAATAAACAAATAAAAATTTATTTAAATAATGTTAATGAAAATTTTAGGGAATTTAATAAAGGGATTTTGAATTATTTATTATGCAATTTAAACTCATTTTAACTATTTATAAATCCGTAACTGAAGAAAACGATTTCATTGTGTAGGACTTATTATCATAATAGTTACAATAATTGAAGAATGTTCATAAAGTAGTGAGTAATTTAATATTACAGAACGTTTTTAGGACAAAGGTATTTCTGTCAAGATAATTTCAGTTGATTAATAACTTTTAAATAATAGAGGATGAAATCATGAAATCATACCTGGTGAATTATAAATAGGCTGATTTATTAATTCAATTAATGAAAAAAATTTCAATAATTCAACAGTTGTTTTATTAAATGAATACTAAAAAAATAACCATAGAAAATATAAACTTGAAGCAAATTATAAAGAAATCGCCATATTATGAAAGACTGATGAAAAATCACTGCGATATAATGCGGCCATATCATTTTTACTATCAAAGAAATAGGGAATACTTGGTGATTTGTCTTTCTCAGTTTTGCTGAACTTCTTGTTATCATATGAACATACCATAATATCTTGTATAAAATACAAATACATATTTTGGTCAATTTTTAATATGTTCACTGTTAATACTTGTATTTAACAGTGAAATATAATGCAACACGTATAATATGTTTTATATACAATATTAATGTATGTTTTTAGCATATTACTGAGATTTATAAATAAATTGCTACTTATGCGGTTTTTCGATGCTTCAGATATTCCTTAGCTAAAAAAAATCCTTTAATTTAATGGTTTGTTGCAGTTTTTATGCTTATTTTTAAATTTGAATATCTTAATTTTATTATATTTTACAAAAAGATTATAAGTATTTATTTTGAAAATTTACGTACACATATTTACATCTATAGAAATTTCTATGCTCAGAAAAATATTATAGTTAATCCCTTTCTTTTTTTTAAGTTTTTATTTTTCTTTATATTTTTTATGTACGTAATGTACTTGAATAAATTGTGTTGAAATATGAATTTGAATGTTCTATTAATAACAGTAAAAAAAAAAGGCATAAAAACTGCAGATTTGACTTTGAAGTAATTCGAATCATTTCTTCGAAAACTTTTGCAACTTTTTTACAAAGCCCCAAACAATAAGAAACAAGCAGAAAATAGAGCACATAACAAAAAAAAAACACCTCCTACCTTTGCCGGACGATCTTCGTAACTCCTCATCATTCCCAAGACCGGAACTTTCATGTGGGATCCCAAAAGAGACACATAAAAAGACAGCGGAGGTCCCACGAAGGAGACCAGGGCGGCTGGCGGGGGCTGTTGTCTCTTCAGGGCATTACACAAGTTGACCAGGAGGGGCTGGGATGCTCTGGGGGAGAAAAAGGGGGTGGCCAGCAAGGTCACATCCCTCTCGAACAACCCACTGTCCGAATCACTGACCGCCTTGCGAAGGGCCCGGGCCAGAGCGTTTCCACCCCTGGTGTCCCCCTCTTGGGGGAAGACGGCTATGAGGTGTAAAGGAAGGGCACTCACAGACTTGGGGGTGAACAGGCAAAGTATCCACAGTAGGTGACGAAGTAGAACCAGGGGGGACATAGTGTCCTTGAGGGGTCAGGGGGCACCGTCCAGCCGCCCCCTTCGGGCTGCTGGTTCATCAGTGCCCTAGCAATTCAAGAAGCGTTCCACCACTGTCGTCGTCTCGCAGCTGCGCCCCTTGCGTCATACTCATCATCCGGAGGTTGAATGAGTGGTTGCGAGCGGGTGGGAAGCAAGACCGGACAACGGAAGTGGCGACTGGAGCGCCATCGCGCGGAGCACGGATTTGGGACACGGGATAATATTTGCTCAAAGTGAGTTTTTCTGGATTGTTTCTGTTGTGTTCGAGGGAGAAAAAAAGTTCAAGGGTGTGTTGTTGATGTTGTCGATGTTTGGAGGTTTACTTTTCCTTGTTCATGTATGGCTTTCTCAGGATACAGAGGATATTAAAAGTTGCAGCAGTAGATAAGATGTTTTATTTTAACGTGTTTTTCGGTTGACTAAAGAAACTGCTTAAACAAGGTTACAAACCAATAATTAAATAGTTTAAAAGAAGTGTGAGCCTAGGAAAAGAAAAAAAAATGCATAACTTTTTTTTATTCGAACACAGTAATTTTCTTTTCTTCTTTTTCCACTGCAAACTTTTAAAAATTAACGGCAAGCTTTTTTAAATTTCTATTTTAAACACTCATTAAATAATTTATATTTTCTTCTCCAGGGATGGTTTTTTCTTTTTACCTCTTTTTTTATTAGAATATCAGAAAAAAAAGGAGAATTATTAGTTAAAAATAAGAATATAAAAGTATAAAGCCAGACAGAATGTTCTAAACGTTTAAGATTAAAATTCATTAGTTCCAAACATTTTTCATTCGGCTGCAGTAATTTCCTTGTTTAGCTCAATGCTTTAAAATATAGATATATACATTCTGAAGTTTGTAATTACAGTCTTCAATAAACAATATAGAGTTTTAATTTCATTACACAAGAAAAAGCTGACATTTTATCATTTGAAGTTTTGAGAAAACTAACAAGAGGAACAGCAAAATTATAAAACGAAATTATATAAAATTTAAAAAATAAACCTTTGTGGCAAATTTTAAGTTATTATGTGAGAACCTTATTATTTTTAAGTCAGTATTTATCTAAATTGATTTGAGTCATTAACCGGTTTAAACCGATTTAAAACAATTACGAGAGTTCTCTCTCTTCTCTGTCTCTATACATATATATATACATTTATCTATCTATCTATTTACATTTTAAAATTTCGTTTTCAATTTTTCTAGATAGCAAACAAAGTTTTGGAGCTCGACCTATTTTGATATGGAAAAAAAGCCATCGTTTTTTTTAAATATTGATGCATTCGTAGATAGTCTCGTGATTGTTTCAAACCTGTTTAAACCGGTTAATAACAAATTAATTAAAACAATTCGTAAGAATTCGAAAAATGCATAATTTGTACTTTAAGAATTCAAGAAATCTATTGGTAACTTTAGTTCGCGATAAATCGTGAAATAGACAATTTTCTGTATTATTTTCTAATAACACTATTTTAATTAGTTGAAGTTATTTCTGAATAGGCAATTTTTATTTTTATAAATTTAGAAAATAATATTTTAATTTGTTTGATTTATTTTTAAAAAATGTTACGCGAGATAGGAAGTAACACTGTAATTTATAAGGGAAATATTGTAAATGAAGATTGCGATATAGTGAAAGTCGACTCCGAAATAAAACTACATTAGCAAATGAGAGATAATGGAAAAACTAAATTGTGAATGACAACTCCAAAATAAAGCTACATTAGCAAGCGATACATATTTCAAAAGCTATGTGTGTATAAAATAAAGTAATGCAACATAGGCAAAACACGGACACGACAACAACAACATATATATATGTGTGTGTGTGTGTGTGATTTAAAGATATTGAGGAATATTGCCTACTCGATTCCGAGTTCCCATTATTAGTTGTCTTAAATTATACAAAGCCTCTTAACGAAAAATGTATCATGTTCTGACATAAAAAAAATATTTTAATGATCAAAAAATTATTTTAATATAGTAAATGTAATTATAAAAACTTATATTAAATTATAAGCATTAGAAATGAATGTATTTAAAAATTAAATCTTGAATAATATTATTCACTTTTTCCAATAGCACAAAAAATACTTAATTACATTAGAGGCTTTGCTGTGAACCAATGGGGATAAAAATGTTAAACGTCACAAGCTTAAAAACTGAAGCATTTGAAAATTCCTATAATTCAATAAAAATACTCCCCGCACTATCAGGAGGAATGTTAAAATCAATGCCATTTTTACATGGAAATTCAGATTACAAAAGGGGCTATTAACTCTTTGCAAGTATACCATATTATTAAGCATTTAAACTGAAAAACAAATCGGAAATTAAAATTTATTACGGAAACTGCATTAATATATAGATTTTATGATTGATTACTACTGAAATTTACTGCAAACTAATTATAAA
>JAPMOQ010063047.1:15893-43336 GCA_026543055.1 Argiope trifasciata
TCATCCCAAGAAAAGATGCCTTCTTTTCCTATTGGATTACCATTTTCAATTGATGATTCATTTTCAAAACAGCTGCAACAAGTTACTAGAATTTTATTCCGGTAAAAATCTGCCATATATGTATATACCTAAGTAATTGTTTTCAAATAAATTTCGTCCTCTTCATCTTACAACACCCAGGCATTTCGATGCCAAGTGTCGAATAGAAAGTATTTTCTGAAATAAATGCTTTCTTTTTCCTGCTTCGTAATTTCTATAAATATATTTTTTTTTTCGAAATTTTATATCTTTCTGTGTCCGAGTATCTGTATCACTGTATCTGTATTCAGTATCACTCGATAGAAGCTAATGGTACCAGGCAGACTGATGGTACGCATCAGTCATTTCACATTTTAATGAAGCGTTTAGCTTTTACCGGTTAATTCATTACCATTTAATTCGTTTTATTCTCTTCTAGTAGTAAAATAAGATAGGATAAGATTGAATAGAATATTATATAGTTGGAATAATGGTAATGTATACAGTCGGTAGAAAAAGTTCCCGATTTTTTTTTGCAAACACTCTCATAAAAGTCTTATTCTTATTTCTAGCATAAAGTTGTCGGCCTTGAATAAAGCCGTGAACGCAGAATCAGAAACATTTTTTTCTGAAGCTATAGATCCATACTTGTAAAGTGTTTTGGCGATTTTTCGTGGTATTATCGAAATGTACTAAAAATATTTTCATTAAAGAGGAGTTATTTTCTTTCAAATGGGAACAAAGCTTGACACAGCTTTAACTTTAGTTACAAAATCATTAATGTCCTGAATTTAGCATCGTTTATGAATCTAATATATTTGATATGTATTTTAGACTCTTTTCCAACCCAAATGAAACTAAAATGAGTAATTAAAAAATGGTCAATCACATGATCACATTCCGAATTGCATTGATTTAAATCAATGTATTTATAAACTATTCATTTGCATGTACTAGGGTTTGACGCTTTTTCAAATCCAGTTTCAAAAAACTTCTTTTTAAAAGTAAATTTGTAACGTTTGAAAATCGGTTTTGAACTTAAGAAAATCGGTTTTTAGAAAAGCTTAAATATTCCGCTTTTTTCAATAATAATAATAATATTTTTTTGGGCTGATTCGTCTAGTAGTTGAAGGTTTAGAGAAATAAGAAGCCAATTTATTAACAATCGAAGGTGTATTTGAATTTCTGTTTGATGAACGAAAAAAATTAAGCATTTAAATAAGTTTGAGATTAATGTTTTAGAAGAACGAATTCAAGGAAGAAGGTAGGTAGAATTGGCAATGCTGTATTTGCAAAATGCACAAAACATTTCTAGTTCAGTGCAGAAATCTAGCATACTTTCTTTAGCTACAAAAACTGAAATTTTTAAGTAATCTGTAAAGATGTAGTCTAGAATATTTCCAAATTCTTGCGTGGAAACCGATTCTGATGTAGAGCAAATCAAAGAAACTACTTAAACGAATGATGCTTTCTTAAAAGAAACCGTGGAAAAATCTGTTCATAAGTTTCTTAAAGACCTTGCAGAAAAACTTACAAATCCGAAGACACTGAAAACTGGATTTTCATTATTTGAGGCAACGAATAAACTAACAAAATACTTAGATTTGTTATTTGATGCCATGAAAACTATAAAGTCAAACTCAAAAGCTAGTCAACGGATATTTTTCATTTCAGGCAATATTGTATCCTAAATAAGAACCAGACTTAGACACCGTTTAGTCAATATTCTATGTTTTTTTTTAATCCTATTTTCTTAGGAGAAATTAAAATTAAAGAAAATAATGCAAATGTTATTTGAAATTTTTTGTTTGATTTTTCGTTATTTTGTGTAAGTAATTTAATAACTTTTTATTTAATTTTTTTCCGTATTTTTGATCTTGGTTTCGTTTTTTATTCTGTTATTTTAACGAAATTAAATATTTTTCATTCTATTTTTTAATGAAAATTTGAAAACCGAATAAAACAAGTTTTTGGTAAATTTTGAATTTGAAAATCTGTTTCCCCAAAAGTTAGTTTTCTATAAACCCTAGCATTCATGAGAAAATACTGACCAATAAATGGTCAATTATTTAGAAAATTTGGTTCCAAATTTGGAAAAAAACTGTATTTTAAGTACTAACCTAAATAACAATATTTTTAGTTAGCGACTTTACTTGAACTCGATAGACCATGAGAAGCTGTAAAAAAGAGTTTTCTATATGAAGTATGTTCAGCATTTGATAGAAATTTACAAATTCGGTTTAAAATCTACGCATAAAATTCTTTCATACAGTTTAAATTGTTTGATTTAGAGTTCTAGGAGACAGATTGACAGACATAAGGCCAAAAATGTTCTTTGAGGATTGGAAAAGATCTACATTATGCGAATTCGGTTCAGTATCAGGTTTGATGAGGGGGGGGGGGGCTCTTTGTTAATTGCAATACAACTACTTCCGCTTTTTATACATATAATATGATCTAATTAAATAAAATTGTATTTTATAGATTAAAGTAAAAAAAGAAATAATATTAAGCAAAAACAAGGAGAAAAGCATTACAAAAAAATTATGTGAAAAACATTTATTTTTAGGTTATTAACATTTTTTATACTATCATTTGAATTAATTTAGGTATATATATATATATATATATATATATATATATATATATATATATATATATATAAATTTTCAATTTTTCTAGTTGGCAAACTGTTTTGGAGCTAGACAGATTTTGAAATAAATAAATCGTTTTTCTAAATATCGACATGTGTGTAATCTGATAGTCTTGTTATTGTTCCAAACTGGTTTAAACTAATTAAAGACTAAAATTAATAACACAATTCGTAAGAATTAAGAGAAGGCAAAGTTTGAAAATTAAGTTGTAACTTTAGTTGACGATAAATCGTCAAATGTGACAACTTCAGCATTATTTTCTAATAAACTTATTTTAATTCGTGAAATTATCTGTGAATCAAAAATCTCTATCTATTATACAAGCAATATTTTAACTTTTTTTAAATTAAAAAAAACGTTGCGTGATTTTGGCAATAGCACTGTGATTTACAAGGGATAAACTACAAAAGCAGACGATAAATTATTCAAGAACTATACAGTGAATGGCGACTGCAAAATAAAACTACATTAGCAGACGATAGATATTTCAAACGCTATAATATGAAAGCAGACTCCAAAACAAAAAAGGGATAAATTGCCAATTTGTTACCTACGCATTTTGAAGCTTTTTCAAATTATTGCCATGAAATAGCTTCAATAATCTTAACGCAAAACAACATCATGCTTTCATATAATAAACACTATCGTGTTTCTCTAAGAACCTAAATGATAATTAATAATTTAGAAGAAAGAATAAACAATTATAAAATGGTTAACAAACAGGAATTTATAAAAAAGCGTATTTCTAAAAATGTGTGGGATTGCTTATAGTGAAATCTTTCGCCTTTATTTAAAATACATTATTGAAATAATGTATAAGGTTTTTTTGCGTCATCTTATTAATCCTCATTAAAATGAGTTGTTTGTGTTCAAAGCTTATATTAATAAATAAGCTTTGAGATCAAGCTAATGGAGTAATGAAATACTGCTATATTTCTGGACCCAAAGCGCAGTTTAGCCAATTATGGCTCTTGCGCCAATAAACCACACACAACAACAACAGCATTGAATCCAGCATAGGCAGTAATGTGGTAATTTGTCTTGGACCGAAGTAGTTTATCAAATTATGCATTAAACTAATAAAACTCTATATATTTCTTCCCTGACAATTTAGTTGACAATGCTGCCCATACCATTATCTTTTCCAATATATACTATGAATCCTTTTACCACCATATATTAGAACGACATTAGTAAAACTGCTTTACGTTATTATGTCACAATTATCCATTAATTGCTCAATATTTGAATGTTTACTACCGAAAATCTGACATAATCCAGAGGCAGAGGCGATTATTCAACTGATTAGATTTTGACTAGATTATCTAGACTAATTAGAATCTCAGGCTTGGTGAACTATTGATTAAATGTCTTATAGCTTCTAAGTTGAACTAATAAGGATAGGAAATCATCCTATGATCGACTTAATTCTATTTTGATTATTTATACATAACGCAGAATTGGTATAGATTGCTTAAGAGCAAATAGTAAGATTTTTTTCAAAAGTTAATCCTAAAAAGGTAACTTTATTAATAACTAGCCGCCTTTGGTGACCAGCTGGTTCGCCATGAGTAATGCGTTCTAAAATTTTCAATTAAATCACATATTCATTAGCCAAAATTTAAGAAATAGTTAAAGTTAAAAGATTCAGTTATTAGTAGTTAAAGAGTCTGTAACTTTATTCGAAAAAACTTTTTGAGTTTAATGCTCTAACAATTTATCGATTATGCTTCCAAAATATTAAAAATGTTTTTTTCGGTGATGTTGCCAAAATGTTAAATATGTTTTTTAAAGAAAGCGAAAAAGGGGGAATTAATGATACAGATATTACAAACTATAATAGAAATATGCCATTTAGTCGGGATTTCAATGCATATCCTGTCTAAATTCAACCAGGTTTACTGTAAATAAAGATAATTTATGGAATTAATGATATAGATATTGCAAACGATCATAGAATCCATTGCCTTGCATTTATTTTTTTAGAAGATATCTCATTTTATATTTATGTTATTTTATCCAGTCACATGCTGAAAGTTGTATTTCTTTAGATTTGATTTGCGAGGATAGTTTTTTTTTTATTTGAACTTCCGGCATTGTTTTATTTTATTTTATCCAGTCACGTGCTCAAAAAAACATGGTTAAAATATTTCTTTAAAAACTCGTTAAAAATAGAAACTTGAGTTATACATTAAAACACTGATATCACAAGTTCATCTCTTTTTAATTAAAAGCTAAATATTCTTCATTTTTTAAAGCATTTATAGACTCGTGCTACATACTTGCAGCTATTTACTTCATTTAGACTTTTTTATAGATGTATTTCTATTATTAAAAAAAGCTGATTTATTTAATTAATAATATAGTAAAAGTCACTAAAAATTCTTTGCATTTTCTTTTTTTTTAAAAGAAAAAACTTATTTCATATTTATTTCATTTCATGCAGACACGTGCTGAAAATTGCATTTTTAAATGTTTAATTTGCAACAATTATTTATTTTTTTTAATTTGAGTTTTTATCTATCTGATGGCAACCTATTGATAAAAGATAATTTTTCCCCTTCCACTCGTAACGTGCTCCTGCAGATTAAATTTTATTGTTTTGTCCGAAATATATTGTTGAAAAATATAGTTGAAAGGCTTCTTTAAAAATTCATTACAAATAGAAGCTTAAGTTAAATGTTAAAATGCTGATACTATTAGAAAGCTAATTTTTTTATCTTTAAATTGATGTTAAAATCATGTTTATCCGTTAATATTTTCGGAAGTTATAGCGGAAAAACGTCGAAATTTCGCTTAAATTTTAATTTATTCAAATTCTAATTAAAAATTCGAAAAAAGGGCTCCGAGGTGCACATTCCCGACCTCGAAGGTATACATGTATCAAATTTGGTAGCTGTAGGTCCAACGGTCTGGCCTGTAGAGCGCCAACACACACGCACACACACACACACATTGAGCTTTATTATAAGTATAGATATAGATAAATATAAATGTGTGTGTGAGAGAGTGTTATGATTCTCTATGAAACTGATCGGATTACTTGAAGTTGTCGATTCAGTAACATTTAGATGAGTAAAAACGTGTCTCTTAAACAAATGTCTTAAAATTTTAAATAAAATATTAATTAGAAATTGGAAGATATTTTTACAATTTTCTATGATAACTCAGGAATTAATGTTGAACAAAAAGGAATTTAAAACCTTTTAAAAATAAAAAACTGTCACTTTTAATGATAAAAATTTGTTGCCAAGTACATTTTTTCTGAATTTTAATATTTCTTTGCAAAATAAGTTTTAATAATGGATTTCATTGATGTGATGTAATGCCCTTTGTTTCGTCATTTTTTTCCGTTTCACATTTGGTTATTTTTTTCATTGTTTCGTCAAAGATTTAATCATTTCAGTATCTAATTTATTTTATTCTATAGTTGAATAATTCCTGTTTATTATCAGCCCAGTTTAATGAGAAATTAGCAGCGAAGGATACATAAACATGAAATTCGAAGTGAGATTAAATGGTATTTTGATATTACAGGAATTGACCCCATTCTGTCCTTTGTGAATATTTTATGCAATGAGCAGAATAAGTTCAAGGCTATTCATATATCTTTGCTTTTATGCCTTGTACAATTTGATGCTTAAAAGTACTTCTCTGAGAGAATCATGAGCATTATAGTATGCAAACAAATTAAAAAAGTATATGCAAGTAACATATAAATAAGTAAATATGCAAGTGGATAAATAAGAAATTTAAGAGTAAGCAAAATTTCCAATAAACCAAATGGTCAAAGGCGACTAGTATTACACTCATGACTAGGGGTTAAATAAAGACAGACTTTTTAAAAAACTCTCTTCGAATTCAATAATTTCAAAAAACCGGTTTTACACAGTTTCCTAATAAAATTTTCTCAAAAAAAAAAAAAAAAAAAAAAAAAAAGGAAAAATTGTTCATTTATATAAATAACAAAAAACAAAATCAATATCTAAATCAAAATCAAAATATTTTGAAAAATTAAAGATACACGCATATACCTATTACTAAAACAAAATAACAAAACTCAAACAAAAATTTCAAGCACTATTTATTTTATTTTCACTAATTTTAATTTCTCCTATGAAAACAGGATTTTAAAAAACAAAATATTGACTGAACCGGGGCTAAATCTTGTTCTTTTTCGGATACATTATTATGCAATACTGAAATGAAAAGTAATCGGTGACTAGCAACTGAGCTTGGTTTTATAGTTTTCATGGCTTCAAATAACAAAATTAAGTTCTTTGTTCTTTTATTAGTTGCCTAAAATAATGAAAATTTAGTTCTCATTTTGGATTTGTAAATTTTTCGTCAAGGTCTTCAAGAAACTTATTTACTATTTTTACATGGCCGTTTTTAAAAAAGCATTTCTCTTTTCAGCAGTTTTTTCGATTTGCTCACCAGAATCGATTTCCACATAATAATTTGGCAATATTCTGGACAATATTTTTCAAGATAATAAAATAATTTCGTTTTTTTAAGCTAAAGAAAGTACACTAGGCTTCTTCGCTGAGCTAGAAATGTTTTGTGGATTTTGCAAATACAACAAAAGAGTTGCTAAATCTACTTCATTCTTGAATTCTTTTAAAGCATACTATGAACTTATTTCAGTATTTAATATTTTTTTTGAAATTCATTTAACTTTTATTTACATTCACTTATTGATAAATTGGCATCTTTCCGCCCTAAGCATTCAGCTGCTAGACAAATCGATCCCAACCCAATAAAAATCAATTATTATTATTCTTTTGATGAATATCTAGAGATTCCAGAAAATCAGTTTTATATACGACAAATTTACTTTAAAAATCCATTAAAAATATTTACAAACCGGTTTTGAAATGTGATAAATTCACTTTAAGAAGCCCCTTTTTTAAACCAGTTTTGAAAACCGTGAAAGACAAAACATGACTTTACAGCCGAATTTTACAAATATAGTTTCAAAACCTTATTTATCTGTAAATTACCTTTATTAAACGCTTGGCCAATTTCAATATTATATGTAAAAAAATTAGAGCTCTGTAATTCTGAATGGGTCCTTGTTATTTGTAAAAGAAGTAAAAGTTTTTAAAAGCAAAATATTCTAGAGCTAATACGTATTAAAATTATCAGAAGGTGATATTCCGTAATTTTTGAAAAATTGATTTTTAAGATTTGGAAGAGATTTACAGAATAAAGCAGTTAATAATCTGATTGCCAGTTCACTACTCCATTCACTTGCGTTGCCTGGAAGTTAAGAATTCTGAGATGAAGCACTAAGCGACATTTCTCTTAAATCTTCAATTATAGAATAAAAAATATCCAAATGCTTATGTATTTAAATAATTAAATGAAAATAAAACTTCAAGATAATGAAATGATTATGCAGATTTGGATAGGAAATGTAAAGGAGCAAAATTTGTTTTCACATAGAAAGATATGAACGCAAACGTACAGACTGCCTTTATTAAAAAAATCTCGGTGAGTCTATAATTTGTAATCAGATGCAGAGTTGTTTGACTAGTGAAACCGTAAGTCATTAGGAAATTTGATTTCAGTGAAATAACAAAGAAATTCTGATTGTTTATTATGATCTTCTTTACTACCCCACCCCTCCTGCCCTTTGGTTCGGGGAAAATATCTAATATTTTTAGAGAAAACTTTATTCACGTCTCTAGATGGCGTTCATGCTATTATTCATCAAGTGAAACAGTTCCAACTCTAACACATTAGTGGGTGCTGCATAGGACCATTTAACCAAATAATCAGGAACGAAATGGGAAGCCTTATCTCAGGCGAAAAATTAGAGCGCCTAATCTCATGCCATTAAATGTCTCCCCCAGGGGATTTTTCTTTTAGGAAGGAATGAAGATCTTTCTTATCCTACAAGCACACGGTAGTATATGTATCTCCACAATGTGTGATATTGTGAATGCCGTACAATATATAAATTTGGGCATTTTGTAATAATAGGATACTAGATTCTTGTTCTAGGAGATGCTGGTTTTATACATCTTATATAAACGATCAATTCTTGCAAATAAATAAATTTATTTCCTGTATCTCAGAAACGGCTATAACGATTTGAAATATATTGTGTATTTAGATAAGTTGGTTAACTTATTTTTTAATGGTGCAAGAGCCAAAAGTAGGCTATACTGCGCCAATCCTATGGTTTGAAGTGGTACCAATAAAGAAGTTAAAATATTTAAGGTATATTAAAAAATCAAGTCGGTAAAACAGCAGCAATGAAAACGAGAGATCAGTCAAGCAAAACCAGCCCATTGTTGAAGAACAGCTATATAAAATGATAAAATCCAATAGCCTTTAAAAAGTTAAAAATATACTGGTGGGGAGGTCCTCCCACTAATTCTCGCAAATTAAGTGAATTAAAAAAAGTTATGCGATGAGAATTAAATTTTGGGCACTCAGCCAGAATATGTGCAACAGTAAAATCAACATTACATGAAGGGTGTATTTAGACAAGATTTTGCATTTTATGTTTATGTATACAAATGTCTGTCCTGAAAAAGACGAGATTTTACACTAAAAAATTAAACAATTTTTATTACTAAATATTAGAATAAGTATATTCGACTTCCACTTTGAAGTGTGGGCTCTGTAGTATAATGGTCAAAATAATATGAATGAAGTGTGCTTTGCCAGTTCAGCGCTCGACTCGCACTTTTTGCTTAAGTTTTCTTTTTTTTTTTTTTACTCATGCATTTATATTTACTTTTTTTTTTAATTCTTTATATTTATTTTTATAGGTGTCTTTCCTAAAAGAATGCGATTTTACACACAAAAATTTTTTTTTCATGAGTTTTAGGTTGGTTATAAAAAAATTTCTGCGAAGCTCGGCTTCCGAATTATTACATGTTACATCCGGAATATTCGTTGAGATTTATATTTTCTATGAAATGTCTGGTATTTCGGAGAATATTAGTCTGTCCATATGACGCATGCTAAAACAGGCAATTCTGAGATTTTTTTAGAAATAATTCAAGAAGAAATAAATTGTTTATAAAAACCTTACACCCTCTTCTGTTTTTAAGTTGCCGAGTATATTTTCCCATTTTTATTTGCTTTTTGTGATAATATCACAAAAAGAAAACAGGTTTTGCTATTCCTTGAGGGCCTAGTATGGTATTAGGGAATAGCAAAAAAATTGAATGAGCCATTTAATATCAGCTTGTAAAAATTATAGAGTAAAATCAAATAAATTCCATTTAAAATTATTGTTAATGTCTGCTAAACTGTTCTATTTAAAATTACTGTTAATATAGTGTTTTAAATAAATAAATACACATTAAATATTATTATTCAAATAGTAGATTTTTTCTGTATCTACTTCGAAATTGTTGTGTAGTATTTTCTATTGTTAAAATTATTCAATAGTTTTTTTCACTAAATTATATTTACAAATTAATATTTTAAATGAATTTACTATACATTAATCAAGGAGTATATTTTAATTTGCACTTTTTTATTTGAAACAGTTCAACAAATTTATGATGCTTAAAAAATAGTTTACATTAATCGCATTTGATTTATACTAATCATTAACTATATATCATCTTTCGAAGATAAAAAATATTTAATTTTCATTAATCACTTACTAGTTTATAATTTATTTTCTTCTATACGAATCATTCCGACACCGTTTCAAAGGATAAAAAAAGATTTCAATATCATCCTTTAATAAATAGATTTTTAGTTTGCATTTCTGTTTCTTTACCAATCAGAGGTCCTATTTTTTTCTTAAACAACAAATGCATTTCAACAAATGCATATTAATGCCAAGATAAATTTAAATCTGTTGGTGCTTTTATAAGAATCACTATTTTTATCTGTATTACCAACGGGGAAAAAATTTCATCTTCAATCATCTAAGAGTAATTCAAACCATACTTATTTTTACTTAAAGCGTGACACTTAAATCTTTTTTTAAAAAGGTAAATAAATTATGCTTTCATCTATTACTAAACACATAATACCAATTTGTTTGTAAACTAGTCAGTGATTTCATATACTTTTGGAACAACCAGAGGTCATCTTAACTAATCGCTGAGTAGACGTTAACCTCCATTTGCTTTTATGCTGGTCAATATTCTATTTCTTTTTTACAAATGTGAAACAAATTTAATTTTCATTAATTACTGAGAAGATACCAATCCATTTTTGTTCAGATACGAAACAGTATTTATTTCATCCATTTTTCAAAAAGTAAAACGAATTTAACCCTAACTGGAGACATGAATATCCTCAAGTGATAAGATATCTGATGTCAAAAAGGCTCCGTTGTTGTTTCTCTTTTTTCTGTTTTGTAAACTGCATTGGGATTTATTTTGTAAACCCAAAGCAAACCCAAAACTGAAATCGGGTAGTAACCCAAAATATTAAAAATTCGAAATGTTATAATATTAAATATTTTAAAGATATAAGAAAAATCTAAACAATTATTTGATTTGCAATTCAAGCTGATTTATGTAAATCATGACAACCATCTCTTTTTTTAAAGGATGAAACAGATTCAGCCTTTATCCACCACAAAATTGATTTTTGTACGTATATAAGTCAGTACTATCATTTTCTTTTGGAAAGACCAAATGGGTTTCATCACAGAAAAGATCTTAACCCATACTAGATTTTATGTTAACCTGCATTTCCATCTTTTTTTCGAACAAAAAATACATTTTAGCTTCATTAATTAGCAGATTCCAATGTATATTTGTGCCGATATGAAACAGTACTTTAATCTGTTTCCCCAACAGTAAAACCAAATTTCATCTTCGTCAATTACGGAGTATATTATAATATGCGTGTTTTTTTTTTCTTCTTTTTCATATACATAGCAAAATAAAAGTACAGTAAACGTTAAAAAATTAGAACTGCAGATCTAAAGGTTTTAAGCCTTCTGGAGTTCAAACAATAAAATTTTATGAAACATCATTCTGTCTATGACAAAGAAAATTTTAAAATGTTTTCAGACAGTGGGATAAAACATTATATACAGCATTTATACAAACCATGTAGATTTCTTTCAAATTTTGTGTAAAATCTCTTCAAGGGAAATCTACCTGTCTGGCTGTTCGAATATGCGATAATTACAAAATGAGGAGAGCTAGAAAGCTATAATTCGATACACAGATTTTGCATCTATACAACTGTTAAATTATCTGCCAAACCCAACTGCCGATTGACTATCTGTAGGACTCTATTTCTGGAAATATATAAGCGGATTAACTCAAGCACTTAATGAATGAAATAAATCAAATTTGGTATTGGATTTTGAAATTACAGACCTAATTTTGTATAAAATTCGTGCTTCAATTGGTTGAGAAAACTGAGTTTAAAATACAAATTTGATTTTCGGATACCGTTAACTGCATGTCAAAAATTAATTGTCAAATAACTCGTTAGGGATCAAATGAGAGATTTAGCAAAAATGCTAAGTTTAGGCCGAAAATCCATTTTCGCAACTATTGTACGTCAATGCCAGGTAAGTTTTCTCGGAAATAAAAACTTTATTAGATAGAGTGAGAGAAAATTTTATAGGAGATCCTACCCTCTAGTTTGTATAAAAATCAGTATTTCTCTTTTGAACAATCAAACTGTTTTATCTGTATTGACGATCGATTAGATTTTAGTCCTATTTGTTTCTATATATGAATCCTTATTGCCATCTCATTTTAAAAAGTAAAATGTATTTCATCTTCATTAATCCTTCACTATACTTTAATCTGCATTACAAAGTATTTCAAACAGAAAATTCCTATTCTCTTAATGAATTTCATTTTGGAGCTCAATTATATAAAATTGCTTTCTGAGCAATTTTCTGTCTTTCGTAATCGTCCAATTCCGACGGGAGAAAGAAGGACAAACGAAACTCCATTCCAAAAGCCCATTTCGAATGACCTCGAACTTAAGATCCAGCTTTAAACAGTGTTTCGAAAAATAGAAAACTTTTCCACTGTTGAACTTCGCGGCTCTCGTTTCGCATTGTTTTCTGTGCGAGTTCTATAAATAGGAGTGATACATTATTCACTTTATCCCTCGGAGATTCTTTGTCGCCCCCTTTCAAACATTTATTTGGAGTTGCTTTTCGCTTTTCATCGGCTATCTCATGGGTTTCTTTTATTTTTCATCCGAACCTGGTTTCTTGCCAGCAAGTTTCATCTTTTGCGTAGGTTTACTCATATCTTTATATAAAAAAGGATTTTTATTTGAAAATACTAAGCGGGAAAAGCAAGAAGTTATGAGATATATGATACCATGTATCGTCGTCGTATATATTTTATTTGCACAAAAATTCGTATTTTTCTTCTCTTCATGAGAGATAGAATTTGAATAAACTTGTTGCAGTATTTAAAAGTAGGGAAAAGTGTGCTAGTATAAACTGTCAATTTTTATTCATTTTTTTAAATATTAATTAATTTATTAAATTTAATCCTTTTTTAATACTTTAAATAAAGTTTTAGCAGTTTATAATTAAAATTGAAAAAAAAAACAAGGCAGTAGCTCAGTCGACAAAATGTAAGGTTTTTAGTATTTTTCACGTGAAAGTGAAGAACGCAAGCTCAATTCTTGCGATGTGAAATGATAGACCACCATAAACTTCATAAATTAGAAACGAAAAAAAGAAAGAGAATAAATACTAACAAACCAAAATAATAGTTTAACATCAAATATAGAAAGAGAAATGGAAAATAGCAAGGAAATTAGCTTTCTGTTTTGCCACTTAATATTTTGATTTTGTCATATGTATATACATATTTATACTAATTGTAATTATTTAATTTAAAGTAACTAAAATAAAAAAAAATTTTTTTGACTTAAGTAGGAATTCATTGCATTTTTTATATATATTACTTGTTATAAGTTATAATTATTTTTGTTTCATTATCAAAGTAGGAAAAGTATATTAGTACAAAGTGTTTTTTTATCGTAAGATATAATTATTCTTACTGTTTCACTTTCAAAATGATTGCTAATAATCAAAATTAAATTCAAAATTTTCTTGTTAAATAAAATTTCTCGAATTAGAGAAATTATGAATAAAATGTATTCAAGTCAGAAACAACTAATGTTTAATTGATTGATATAGAGAAAATTAGTTACAACCTGATTATTAAAAATAGTCTGGTGCAATCGACACTAAATCCAAAAATAATTTTCAAGGAATAAGAGTATTTCGTGTATTCTAACATTTCATATAAAAGACTTAACAGTAAAGGTATTGGACTTAAAAATATTTCACTCTTGCAAAACGTCAATTGCATCAGCCAAAACATAAATAGTAAAGACGAAAATTGCGGAACTCAAGAAAAATAGCAATAATAATTTCATATGAAAATATTCGGAAATCTTAGAAATTCTAATCATTTTGAAAAGATTTATGAAAAAGCAAATGAAAAATGATTTTACGGGATATTGACAGCAGAATCAAAATTGGAAAGAAAAAACTATCTGGCCTTTTCTACCATTTGAAATGTCAAAAGTGTGAAAAGATCTTTCCATGGAAAGGAATAATGAAGTTCAATAACAGCAGACGATTGGCGTCACACCAGGGCAGTGGTTTCAAAGGCTCTTGCAGAATTCTTAGTTTTATGAAGAAGCCTACACAAATCTAAATAAGAAATGCTCTTTTTTATTATATGTTTAGAGATAAATATAGTCTTTTATTTGGATTTCGTCTTTTAACGAGTAAAACAAATATAAAAGAGGATTTAAGCAACTAAGTCAGTGCTGACATATATGAAAATTTCTATTGAAGAAAAGAAAAAGTTTGTGTATGTGTTGGCACTGTATAGTCCAAAAGACTTAACCGACAGTAACAAGTGTGTGTGTGTGTGCGTGCGTGCATGTGTGTTTGTGCGTGCGTGCGTGCGATACATGAACATGATATTAATGTGGTTGAAAGCTAAACAAGTTTGACATTAAATTGAATTTATTTTCCGGAGGTTTCATAATTTTTACACAAGGAGGATCGATGATATACACTTGTTTAGACCACGAGACAAGAACTAAGGATTTCAAATTGCAAAGAGATTCTTATGGGGAATTATTTAACACGTGTTGATTAACCAGCGAGTTTCAGGTTCGAGACCCGATTCCACCGAAAAATCACCGTTTTAGAGGGTCTAATGCACGTTAAAAGTCTGAGTCAAACTTCCTCTTGATGGTGTGGTGGGATGTGAAGAGGGGTTGCCAGCTCAGGTGTCGTCTTTGTCATATGACCGTGGTTCGAAATTACGAGGTCCGTTGCAAAATAGCTCTAACGCTGTTTTAAAAACAAGACCTTAATTTAACACATTAAGGACCGCAAAGAAATCTGTAAGGCATACGCCTGGGACCGCACGTTTTTGGACAAACTTGTACGTTCTAAAATCATCATAACTTTGTTATTTATGAAGCCGTAACAGACGGAACGTGAAACACGAGAGAACTCGTGAGCGGTCCGTAACAGATGGGACGCGAAACACGAGAAAACTCGTGAGCGGTCCTTAATGTGTTAAGCAAGTAAACACGTGTTGAGTTAGGAAACAGAATCAAAGATATCTTTGAAGTTAAGTAGGAGAATTATGGATTTTTTATCCCTTTTCTGGAAGCTTGCAACCCAAGGTATAAGGATTTTTTTAAGATCACTTGTCCGAAATAATTATATAAAAGAAAAGGACTTCGTATTAGGAAATAACAGAAAATATTAAAATAAAATATAGCTTAATTTAAGATAAAAATAAATAAAAGAATTTAGATTTAAATGAAAGAAATTATATATCTACTTACAAACATCCACATATACTCACTCACTCTGGTGGTTGGGTATGTGTTTTTGAGGTAATTGCTAATAGTTTTGTTCAAAATTGGACTTTATACTATTTTAAAAATCAAGAAATTGCCTTTTTCTTTATAACAATTTAATCATCGAGTAATTTCCAGATTTTAATAAATGATTTTGTCATCATTTAAAATAAATTTGTTCACTATTATGTTTTTTTAAACTCGTTTCAATTGTTCAACCGAAATTTAAGCCTTTATCATTGCTCTGTGAAATATTGAAACACGCGATTTTTGAAAGTTCAAATAGTATTATTCTATTTATTATTCGAGTAGTTTACTCATTAAGAGTTAATAAATGAAAGTTACAGTTACTCTAAATTAGAAGATAAATTAAACGGACTTTTATATTTTCAGTTGGAGTATGATGCCACGGAAGCTGACTCTTTTAGGTTGGTTCTTATACATTACCAGCTGAGTAGTTTTCAAAGGCTTTCTAATAAAAATAGTTATTTCCTCCTCGAATAAAATCATGAATAATGAGCGTTTAACACTTGTGAGTAGTGTCATAAACTATCATTTGTATATTAACTTCATAATATTGGCGAGCGATAATTACGAAACTTCGATTTTTGCATGAATCTAATATTTTTACTGAATTGAGTGTGGCTTTTGGCTATTAAATATTGAACAAGCATTTAATGTCAGAGCATCAGAAAAAACGAATACGTATTTGACACATATTTTCAGACCGATTGCTTCTAATATTTGGCTTTGAATTATGATTATCCGAGATAGATGCAATTTATTTAAGTCAATACATTTTTATTAGTGTTTCTGAACATGAAAAATCTCAGGTAGCAATTCTTTATATTCTTTAGCCAATTTTGCTACAAATCTACAATTTAAAGGATAAATCTCTATATCAAATCTTATCTATCGCACTCTTTTTGATTTATAGTAATAGGGTTTATTGATTCTCATACAGCCAGTAACAAGTTTATGCTGATTCGATTTCTTTCAAAATTCAATAAACATTTGATCCAATTATGCAATTAACCATATTGTTATAAAACTGTAATTTTGCTTCTCAGTACGAATAGTGGCATCGTAAGAAAGACTCTTTTAGAATCAGCCCTGTGGGTGGTGATTGGATGCCGTGTCAGTGATCTCAGAACCTGGCTGTCATTGGGTGACTTTGATGACAAAAGGGATAATGCTGGAAACTTCGAGAATTTTGATGTTCCATCTATTAGGAACTGAGGTGCGCCTGATTGGTCTAGATGATTCTAAATGAAAGGTGAATCTCAATCGTGAATCAAATTGAAATTGGACATGGAGTCAACCATGAACCAGCATCGAGTCTTGTGAGAAGTAGTGGTTCTGCAGTTAAAGCGAGGAAACAGAAGTTCAACCGTTTGGAGAAGTCTACGTGAACGTAAACTGAAATCTACGATTTCCTCTCCTGCCAAATTCTCCTGACCGCTTTGTCTGCTGAGGCAGCTACTACTACCGTTTAGGACTTGTAAGCTGCTGTTTGCCACAGTATGCTGCTGTGTGTCATCCTTGTCTTGGCTGTATTTCTTGGTCGTCTTTGTCTCAGCTGTATCCATCGTCTGTGAATTCCTCGTCCTTGTATTGGTATATTCGTATTAAATAAATGCCATCGTTGTTTTCTACTGTGGTCTTCTGATTCTGTTCTCACACCATACATCAGCTACAGGCAAACCCTGTGATCTGAAACTTTACATAAAATTTAATCTTTTTATTTAAAAGCATTTCTGAGAAAACAGGCTATAAGAAAAGTATTTTTCACATTGGAGAAGTTTGAAACACTGAAAGTAGTCGAAATTTCACTTGTGTATTCTTTGACAATCACAATATTTTTTTCCTCTCTTTCGATACGAGATATTAAAAAAAAGTTTATTATTTACTCATTATGAAACTTATTTAAATATCTATCACAATTTGACAAAAAAAACTGCTTTCTTAATTAAGCAGAAATTTTACATTATGGATAGAAGATATGATTGAAAGCAAACACAATTATTAATCTTGGATTGTCAACTAGTCACCAAATAGAGAAAAAGTTAGAAATATAGAGATTCGAATGATATTACTTTCTAGTACATGAACTACAAAGAAATTACTGTAACTTTTAAAAAATTGATATCCAATTTTAGACTAATCTTCTGGCTTTACATTTGTTTGAATCTGAAAAATCCTTTCTGGCATTTTGTCTTTTTGTATATTTGCAAAGAATGGTAAGGAGAGTTGCATCGAATACCTTTTAACGCGGCAAGATCCACTCCAACGCAAACCATATTCATAAATACCAAAACTTCTTCAAGACTACACAATAGCTGAGACCGAAATGCCACTTGCCAAAATCAACTGAAATTATAGCTTCAAAAGTGCAGTTCTCAGGAAGAAGAAAAACAAAACCACTGGATCCAAAGGGACGGTACAGATTTCTGACTCTGCAGCAATTGTTTATTTGCTTATACATATCATACATATATTATTGGTATAATTTATCATTCTTTCCCTTTTAAATTAGTAATCTTATTCCTCTATAAATTCAACCCATAGTCACCATTTGTTTAAGTATTCTTGTCTCTTCCATCCAGTTATTATTACACCAAAAATTGAATACAGTCATGTATGATTTGACACCGATGGGATTCTTCTCTGGAGATCCCTGGATAGTTTGTTGTCGCCTTCCATTAAAAAAAAATTCTTTTTTTTTCTTGCATCCTGCGCTCTTCCACCTGGTTACATAACTTAGTGTTATTGGCACCGAGAGCACAGGATAGTGTTATGTTATGTGTTTTTTCGAAAAGAATAATTCAAAGACGTTTGGAGTTAGACCTATGAATCATCATACGAATTTCTTATACCAAATTTGTAAATTTCAATTAAATTTTCAGATAAATCCATTCAATCTTTCTGATTTTTCAAGTACAATCGAGTTTGATAGCTTCAAAACAAAATAGCTATGCAGATTAAATTTAGTACATAAACGTAGTAACGAAAGCACTTATCGCATTTCGAATTAAATCCGTCTATGATAGATCGTTTGTCAGTCTAACTTTCGCATAGAAGTAAACACAGTATCTCAAACGCATTGACTTAAATTAATAAAATTCCCTATATTATCTGGTGACAAAAACAGCAGTTCTTTGTGATATTTTGGTTTAATTCGCTTACCAGAAAAGACAATCTAATTATATGTTCTTACGATATATTCATTTAAAATATTAGATTCAAGTCTCAAATATATATATTTTGCAACTATTGCTTGGTTTTTACTTAATAAAATTAACCAGTTCTATTTATTGAATCTATAAATATTCTTATTTCTGTCTTTAGCTAATATCTTCTGCTTACTGTTTCAATCACATTCCTCCCTTTCTTTTGCAGTAAATTCTAAATTCTCAATAAATTTCTTTCGCAGTAAAAGTCACGAAAATATCAGCTTTTTTTAGTCAGTAACTTTAAGAATCATCAATAAATAAAAGGTTAAACATCTTAATCCACTTTTGCATCGTACCTTCCCTTATCGAATTCTATCCATAAATTTCATTTTCTGAAGGGAACTTCCACGAGGGTGAACATTTCTTGATTTAAAAACTTAATTGCACCTATTTCACAGCTAGTGAGCTGATTTATTATTTTAAACATAATTACCGTCGGATCATCTTCAATTTTGTTATCACAATAAAATTTATTACATTTCACTTACCAAGATTATTTTTCAATTATTTTCATACACACAAAGTTATATAAACAGATTGTTTCTAAAAGAGTAGACTGATACTTTTCATAAAATTTATGCTATAACCACAGACGCAATCTGATTTGCCACGTTAGGCAAAGGACGATTGGGCATATTGAAAGATAGAAACATTAGCTGGATTTTTGCCAAACCTTGGCAGAAATTTGCAATTCTAGTGATTGAAACAGTATCACAAAGATCACTCAGCTTCTTGTGTTTTAGTCATCATTTTCACAGATTTATGGACAGATAGATATACGGGGAGTTATTCAAAAAATTTTACAAGGCAACGAATAGAGGCCTTATTAACAACAGACACAGGATACAAACGGTAATTAAGAGACATATGTAGCGGTCACTTCTCTACATAATCACCAAACCTGTTGATGCATTTATCTCACCGCTGTTTAATACGTCTTGGTAAAAATCAGATCTCTGGTTATTGAGTTAGCTCTCGGTACCTTTTTTAACATCACCGTCTGATATGAGCTTTGTTTCAGATAAGTACCGGAAAAGGAAAGGGGACTGTATGGGGAGTGGCTCCATTTGTGGTGACCTCCCACCTAAAAGTTTCCAACAATCACTCTGACAGCTCAAAAATAATACCATTTCACAACCTTTTGTCTTCTGATTGCTTAGCCCCTCACACTCTTCAACGATTAGTCTGTGAATGTCAGATGGGGACACATTCTTAATCCATATCACAGCTCATACGTTTGTGGAAGATCACTTCGCTAAAAGTCTTGGCATTATTTTCGCTGTTTCAAGGTCTCAGTTCAAACACTGTCTTCTTGGATGACGTGTCTAAGACAACTAGCGCCATGTGTCTCCCCTATGGGTAACACTATTCTCATTTACAATTTCAGCTTTCCAAATACTGCTGCTAGTAAACTTTTTTTTGGATTCGTATTTAACGCTGAAAGGACATGATCTAAAATTTATCAGGTTCGATATAAAAACCGTGCATCGAATTTCATGCTCCTAATTCGTTCTATTCCCGCGAACTGACATGTTAGGACAAAGTTTCTTCAGTCTTGCTTTGGAGTTCATGATTATCTGAATGAGATTCATAGTGACAGCGGGCGACGGGAACCGAGGCTGCATTTTTAATGACAGTTGTATTAGCCGATCACTGCTAAAATGATAGGAAAAAATCCCTTCACTGGAATAAAATTAACTTTTTTTCTACTTTTAATACAAGAAAAATAAAATAAAAAGATTCCCTAACATTTAAAAGAGTGTTACAGTAAAACCCTTTGCAGCCAATGCAGAAACTTCAATAAGCTTTTAGAAGTTAATTAAACAATGAGAGAAGGAGGATTTCAATATAAAAGCCATTTTCCATACTTCAAACCTGCTACTTTTGAAAGAGCCTTTTTTCATTAGGGGACTGACTCCCTCCCGTCTCACTTGCAACTCTTTTTAAGAAAAGCCCTCCTTCCGAACTTGAAATAAGATACTTCCACAAAAGAACGGAAGTAAAATAGTTAGCTTAAACCTCCTTTTTCCATTTGCAAATAAATTACTTCATTGGATTATAAAAAGAAGGATTTTTCTCTTCTGAAGAAATGGAACCATGTTACCAACAACAACTGTGCAATTTTCTTCCCTACCAATGCAAAACCATTTATGTTTTGCTTCGCTTTGTGTTGCATGCCGCAAGATCTTGTTTGGTCGAACAAAGTACCATTTGCTTTAGAAGATATATTTGAGTTAGAAATTTGTTTTCATTGGTTAAAAATCGAAAATTCTTAAAACATTTAAGTTGCTTTTTTTTTCTTTTATGGTCATTTATTAGAAAACTCTTGATTGTCAGATAATTAACAGTTTTTTCCCTTTTTTTATTTATATAAAAATTTATATGAGATATGCAGGGAATATTATGATCATGAAAAATTGCTTCACACCTACCTGAATTCGAAAAAAAAACGTTTTTGGCAGTATATATGTGTGTCTTCCAAAGATAACTAAAAATGTTTGAGGTAAAAATTTAAAAAATTATATACGAAGACTGAAGTTGTAAATTTCTGATAAATTTTCAAAGAAATGTTTTCTGGAAAGTCTGACTATGTCTTTTCTAATACTAATGAATTCGATAGTTACAAAACAGAAAAAGACAGATTAAAAATAGAAAATTAGTAAGACATTTAAATTGCTGATGCTTTTCATTCCATGGCTATTAATTAAAGAAATCTTTAATTTCGAATATTTATCAGTTTTGTTTTCATTATTTTTTCTACTTTTTATTTCATTATATACAAAAATAAAAGAAATATGGCAATAAAAGAAGTTCGAAATTGATACTTTGACACATTAACTCGTTTAAGACTTCCTTGGATTCGAAAGACGGGTTTTCGACATTATATCTGTTAGTCTGATAAAGATTGATTCAAAAATAATTTGAACTAAGCGAACGAAGGCCAACTGTACAAAGATTTGGGATACAAATGTATAACTATCTCTGTTTGTGTATATTATATGCATATATTATATACAGGGTGCTTCAAAAACCTTGACAGCGACTTTTATTCCTTAAAATTGATCACAGATATATAATGCAAATTACAAAATTGCGTACGAAAGGTTGAAAAATGTTAAAGTCAATTAAAAATTTCAGTGAATTAAACTTTAAAAAATACAAAATTTAAATTTTTATATGGACATTTGTACAAAAAAAATTCCCAGTGCGTAAAATTTGTCCATTCTCTGAAAAGGTCTAGAATACAATTTCAGCATTTTATCACAAAATGTCTCAAAGGTATGAAACTAAATAAATACTGACTTAAACCATTTTACGATGCCTCTATATGAATTCCCAAAGAATAAAAATCATGTCGAATGTTCGTAATTTGTGGGTCGCTCAGACATTAACAAAGAAAGTTTTGATTGAATAAACTAATAGTAATTTTCCTGCATTCCTGCCACGCTTTACCTGCACTGTAGCTGTAAATATTTGCATTTTAAATTGTGATTGTTCCTTCACAAAATTTATTTTAACATATATTTGGGAATATTCGCGATAAAATTCAAAAACCTTGCACATGACCTAATTGTTTGCGGAACATTTTACTTATTCGTATTTTTTTGTACGGAGTCAGTATAAAAATTTTAATTTTGTATTTTTCTAATCCTCTTGAAATTTTAATCAAATTTCATAAGTTCTACACTTTTTTATTCATTTTTGTAATTTACAGTATATGTTTATGAATATTAAGGAAATACAATACTACAATATGAAGGAATAAAACCCACAGTCAAGGTTTTTGAGACACTGTGTATATATTTGTTTGAACAATGTTTCGCTTGCTTTTCAGTAGTGAAAATTCCAAATTTGTTAAAATATTTAGACTGCACCTGTTTATCTTTTACGGCCTCCAATAAAAAAAATTCTAATTTTAGGATAATAACCGAACCTACAAATTTTTTCTCTTCCTTTCTTGTATTGAAAATATTGTAATTGTCAAAAAATTCTCCTTATTTTGATTAATCTCCAGTTTTTAGGTCACTCCGAGTTCGAAAAACGAATCTTTCATGTTCTATCTGTCTGTTTATTCTGTGAATATGATAATTCAAAAAGGCTTTAAACTAGATGGATGAAATTTGGTATATGGAACAATGATTACCTTTGCAGATTTTTATAAAATTTTGAACGATCGTTCTAAGGAAATCTATGTGGTGGTTCGATTATAACTACAAATCAAAAATCGCAATACAGATGAAGATTTACTCATATTGTTAGAAAAATTGTAAATCTAAAATATTGTTAGAAATTGTCAGTAAATTCTTTCCAAAGATTAATATTCTTTTAAAGTTTTATTTCATAAGTATGTAATTGTGATTATTCATAAATGCATTGACTTAAATCAAAGGAAATAATACATTATCTTATGATTACAATTCTAATTTCGTGTCAACTTTTCGTGTTAATCAGTCAACGATAAAGAGTCAAACATGTAAAAATTTACGATATTTTATAATTTTATGAATGAAAATATTCTTCCACCTTTAGATTACAAAAAAACTGTTTACAATCATACCAGTATTTGTCATATTATGCAGTACCACTTTGAGAAAGGGTGGAAACCAAACCATTAATTTTGCAATCTTAAGGAAATTTTCTGTGAGGGCACAAGTAGGGAAACACAAGGCAGAAAAAGGTTTGCCCATTTCAATTTAATGACTTGCAAGATATGTCAGAAAGAGGTTGACCATAGGAGTTAGACAACCAAGCAGTTTTGGCAGCCGTGGTAGAGCTCGAAATTTTGTCAACTCGAATGCTGGCCGACAGTTCCAATGAGGACCATTCAATCATCTTTCGCCACCTCAAAAAGCTTGAAAAAGTATGGTTAGGTCCCCCATGAGCTCAGGGACAGCAATAAAATCAAATGCGCTCAAATTTTTATCGATTTGCTTCGGCGAAACTAGCGAGGATCATTTCTGAAGGATTTTGACACTGGTGATGAATCATGGTTTTTCTCAAAACCTCAAAAGAAAGAAGGTCAAGAAGAGTTTCACCAAAAAAAAATTGGACATACACTATGAGAAGGAAATGTGGTGTGTTTGGTGAGACAGAAGCGGAATCATACATTGAAAAATCATTTTTAACGGAATTTGCTTTTGGTGGAACGGCACGATGAGTATCAACAGTGGCGGATTCCAGACAAAAACGGCAAAAGGCAATTCCACATCAACATATACTACTGGTCAAAAGTATTAGGTTAGAGAAATTTCACACTTTTCAAGAATAAACACCCTAAAAGTAAAATTTTTTTAATTTAAAATGATATTTTTTATGTTAATATTTTAAATTAGTCAAAAGACAAGGTATAATTAAGTTATTGAGCAAAAAAAGCCATTTTCAAAAATAATGAAGAACAAAATGTACTGGTTATCAGTATTGAAGAAAAAAATTCAAGTTCTTTCAATCAGAAGAGATATTAAAAGAGTCAAATTTAACTGAATAGCAAGTATATTTGATTGGAACAGCCTATGGCTTCGATCATAGCAACCGCTTTATTAGGTATGGAATCTACAAGATTTAGCAAAATTTCTTTTGGTATTTCACAGACCAAACTTTAATTATTGTTTCCCGAGGTTCTAATTTTGTTCTAGAATGATTCTCTTTATCTTTTGTTATCCATAAATTCTCAATCGTATTTTAATCTGGCGAGTTTCCAGGCCATACGAGAACCTTAATTTCCTGTTTTACAAACACAGTCTTAACCAAAAATAACGAATGTTTCGATATAGAGGTCAGAATGAATTGAGAACTGAAATTTAAAATTAATTATAAAATTTGTCTAATCTTTTTAATGTAAGACAGGTTGATGGATTTTCCTGAAATACCTGTTTATGCATTAGGAAAATGACAGGAACGCTTGAAGTAATTGATCCTTAAGCACACCAACAAACTTGTCACTATTCATAATTCCTTGTACAAAATGAAGTCGTTTAGTTGACTGATATTACATGCACTTTCACACCATTAAGCTTTCTGGATGTTTGATATACGAAACAGGCATTCTGCTCTCCTTCGCTTTGCGCCAAATTTGACCAGGCTTGTCAGACATTTAAAAAATGCGACTTTCGTCGCCGAATATAGCTAGTCCCCATTCCGAAATGCTGAAATTTTTGTGCTGAGTGACCCACTCTAATAGGTTTTTCAACATTTCTTCCGTCAGTATTGGGTTTTTATCTAAGTATTTGTGCCTTTCCACCAGCTTCACTGAGCCTCCTGCGAACTGTTTTGCTGCAGTTAATGACAGATGTGGACTCTTGCAGGTGCAGCAAAACTTGCAAATCTGTTTTTGCAGCATAATAGTGTCAACGTGACATCAACAAAATTAAAAGATGACATTGGGAGAATATTTCTTGGCTTTTTATCAACGATTTCTTCCGTTTTGAATTCCTTTATGAGCTTGAAACAGTTCGACTCATAGTCTAATCAATGAACAATCTTTACATTTGAAATATTACCATAATGGATTAAAATAATAGCCTGACGCTTCTCCAGAGTTAATTCACACAAAGAAATAAACAGTTTATGTTGAAAAGTAATGGGTAGTGAAGGCAATTCGACGGCGCAATAAACGAAATAAAATCTTTGAAATCGGAGTGAATTTATAATAAACTACTGAGACGACACAATCGTTGTTTAGTTTAGTTCAGTTATTTTAACGTCCCGTTGTAAAGCAACACTTGGGCGATTTTAGGATGGATCTCGTGAATTTGAACCACGGTCAGATGACGAGGACGACACTTGAGCTGCGCCCCCCTCTCCACACCACCAGCGGGAGGAGACGCAATCGTGGCAGACTATTGCTTAATAATGGATGATATAATTGCTTGAAACATATCCACCACATTTATACTATAAAGTATCATTTTAAATTAAAAAATACTTTTTGGCAGGCTTGTTTTTTAAAAAACGTGAAAAGTTTCAAACTTGCAATAATTTTGACCAGTAGTGTATGCATATCTGACTTAACGGTCTTCACGCTATAATCGAGACGAAAAAACAGTAAAATAAGAACCTTATCGTCTTCCATCACGACTATGAAAGATAGAAAATTATGCCCCAACCCAATACTTTTTCTCGCAAAAGATTCAGAAAAAAATATTTGATTCATGCCAGAGATTTGCGATTTCTCTTACAATGACATGCAAGAGAATCGTTGCTTTGACAGAGATTCACAACTTTGGGGATTAAAACATTTTTATATAATATAAAGTATATAATACAAAGTATTTTATTTGTAAAAAGAAAACACTTTCGACTTCGAGATTCTGACGTCTCTTCACTTTCAAACGTTCCTAAGATCGAAAAATCAGTCTTGCCACTATGTCTTTTAGTTAGTTTGTCTTTTTATGAATGTAACTGAAAAATACGTTGAGCTAAATGGATAGAATTTGGTATTTGGACTAAGGCAATATTTGTAGACTTCTGTTAAATTTTCAAAAAATTCCATTGAGCGGATAAACTATCTGTTTGGCTGTTCAAATATAAGTGAACTCTATAACTACGAAATATAAACAGCTGCATAAACTTTGGTATGTAGACTTAGCATTTGAATTTTACATTTTCATCAAATTTTAAAATTAATCTGTCGAAGAATTCTACGTCTTTTGATCTGCACTTAAATATGACTCTTAAACTCCTTGATTTAAATCACAAAAATTCGATGCGTCATCTTGTGACTACAACTGAAGTTTCGGGAAAAATAACATTGTATAAGATTTTTTTATGGTATTAAAGGGGGATAAAATATGTATAGTAAGATTACACAAACCAAATTGATTTTACATATTATCGACAGCTTATATAAATTTATATGTATCATATATTTGCAAAAATAAGAAATTTGGTTTAAAAAATTACATTCTACATATTTCTCTTTTCTCTATAGAAAACGCTCATAAATTTTGATGCTGATTCTATATCCCTTTTTGACTGCAAGAATAATCATTTTTTTTGTCTAGTTGACATTTCGCTTGCTGTTATCTTTATCTTATCCAGTAACTGTATTATCTGTACATTTGATGTTTGCCTGTACGTAATATGTCTTTTCGTAGCCTTTCTTTTTCAATTTATACTATTAGATTATATTCTCCCTATACATAACTTGTTCAAATTTTCAGTTGTTAATAAAATGCTTTTCATTCATACCCTCAAGTTCAAATAAAATTTTAAAAACCTGTAGTGGATGACATTTGATGTTCATACAGTTTTTCCCTGCAAATATTAATTCATTCATTACATTTAAGTTATTTTTAAAATTTTTGAAACAGCAATACTTAGACTTATGCAATACATTTCAGTTCTTAGCAGTTTATAATGAAAACTATAAACTGCTAATTATTCAAAGTAAAGTCCACAGGCATTAGCCCAGTCAGTAAAATGCGAAGATTTTATTATTTTTCACGTGATTGTGAAGAATGAGAGTTCAACTCTTACGAAAATCAATAATTTTTTGATACTTATTCTTTAATAATTATCCATTAAAAAGTAACTAAAACAAAAAATTTCTTTGTTGACCTAATTAGGAAGTGAATTTATATTATATATAACAACCATAAA
Organism: Argiope trifasciata; assembly: GCA_026543055.1. NCBI lineage: Eukaryota > Metazoa > Arthropoda > Arachnida > Araneae > Araneidae > Argiope > Argiope trifasciata. The sequence continues at coordinate 43,216 of JAPMOQ010063047.1, forward strand.
AGCATTAAAATAATTAAAACCCATTTCCTGAGTCAACAAAACCTTTTTATTTGGCTTATATATATATATTTGTTCCCTGCCATTATAATCCTTCAATTTTCTAAAACTTTCTCTAAAACAT
>JAPMOQ010063048.1:0-10410 GCA_026543055.1 Argiope trifasciata
GCAAAGACCAAAACTTTTATGAGCGTGTAATCATGTTACTACCAAAAGGTATTAGACCAGAATGGCAAAAGGTATTAGACCAGAATGGCAATTTTATAATTTAATAAATAATTTATTCATTAAACGAAAATTTCTTTTCATTTTGACACAAAAATACGAAATGACTTTCCGAACGACCCAATATTTATGTTAAACAATTTTGGGTTACCGAATTTTTAATACACTTTGATATTAACAATATGTATATATTCTCGGTCTCTTTTAATGATATTATCTCAAATATTTTTGTGCCATTTCTGAAAGCTTCTTTTGGCACTTGAATTAGTCATGCAAGTGATTAATATGCAGTTTTGAGTTAAAATAATACGGTAAGAAATGACACAACTCTCGTATACATGTGGAAAATACTGAATGATAAAAATGACTAATGGGACTGAAATCAAAGTCGAAGAATTCCGGAAATTTGTTCATCCGTTTTTATCTCCCCCACTAACGAGGTAGGATCATCCAAGTGTGATAGTCCTAGGATACTAAAAAGAACAGTATTTTCGCTGCTTTGGATAATCAATGGATTAAATATAAACCAATAAACAAGTGTTCTTTAAACTCTGGCGCTTTGAATTTATTTAATATCCTTACTAGATGACACCTCCTATTTTGAACATATCTAGTTATTTCAATCTTTTTAGAAATTAGAAGAAAAAAAAGACTTTAGATATTAAAATTTTTCCAGGACATATGAAGTGTTACCCTATTTAATATTTTCCTTAATTGTATAATCAAATATTAATCTTCAAGTTTCAGCAACCCAAATTTGAAAAAGTTATTTTGAATGCCGGCATTTAGTGATAGAAACCAGAAAATGATATCCCCTTCTTTAAAAAGCTCTAGTTGAAAATAACATCATCGGTTTCAACTACTTGTTGTAGACCAACTACTTAATTAATGGGTCTTATTGTTCCCTCCGTAGTAATCGGGTTGCTTTTTTTTTTGCGGTTTTGCCTTGTCCGAACCCTAGTGAAGGCTTTTGATCGCAGTTTTATTGTTATTACTTTCTCCTGAAAATTATTACATCAATTCTGCAGGAGAAAATATTGCATTAAATATTATGATATTACATAAATTGCAATTAATATATTTGCTGAATAATTTAGTACATTAAATAAAAAATTTTACAATTGTTCAATTATATTTAAAATTAAATCCATTTCCCAACTTCACTTCGAAATTTATAAGAAAACATATATTAGTATCGTAATAAAACCATTCTTGGTTTCAGGCGTTAGATCCATTCAACGAAATTGTATGAAATTTCATGAAGTGACCTTTATCAATGCAGAAAGTTACACTGCAAGTTGTGTATATAACCGTAGAGCGTCTTTGCAGTCCACTTTGTTTCCACGTTTTCAATCGGGTACTGCTCACAAGTGAAATTATGCTAACTCATTCCATACCTCCTAGAAACTTTAAAAAGAAACGTCGCCAAAACAAGGGTCACAAATTTCACTATTGCCAACACTCATTGCAACATCTGACGGAAGAAATTCCCGACCCTAAAGTGTATGACACAAAAGGGAGGGAATTTATGGGTGCCATTATTGTTCAACTGGAAAGTTGAAATGGGGGGACGAAATCCAAACTCGTTGCTGGTACAGCTGTTGTAGCAAGAAGTAAAAAAAATCCTGGTACAACTTTTGTACTGGACGTAAGCTAAAGGTTAAAAATTCAGTAACTACATGCACACTCCAGATACCACATTATAGTGCTCCAGACAGTAACTCCAGACACCTCATTATAGCTCAAAAGGTTAAAAAAATGTAAAATATCTTACCAGGGTGGGGATTATCTCCGATGATCGTCCCTATTGTGTCCAGTAAAGGGCAAGGTCGTAGAACAGTCTCCCCTGCGGAAACAGGTGGCCAGCATAGAAAGGAATCCCATGCCGCTTCACAAAATAGGCCTAGAAAATAAAAGAGAAACTAATATTAGAAAGAGTGTTTGAAAGAACAGTCAGCAATTGAGCACCAAAATGATTAATATAACAATGTATTTCATTTAACACGATCACTACCACAACCTCGCCTGATATCAGGACCATTTATTTAATTAGATGACCCCTTCTTGGCTATCTTTTAACTGTAGTAGAGAAAGTGTCATCTAATAACATAGAAGGTTTGGTCCTAGAAAAGAACTCAGTGTACGAGTTCTCGTTGCTGGTAGTCAACAGGTTATTAACCAGTAGAGTCCTTTTTTCTTCAGAAATTGCTTATGTCATATTGTTGTTGTATGTCACATTGTATATCACTTGTAAAGTCACACTGGCGCAATTACCTTACATGCATATCTTGCATGACATGTTTCTACAGATTTTATGAAAATTTTATTATTAATTTTATTTTTCATTTTTACTCCTGAATTTTTTTAATGCCTTTCAGAAAAAAAATTATTTGTATTTTAACTTCTTGACATTTTAAAAACTTCACTCTGCGCTTATTTAAAGTTATTTCAGGCATTTATATATATTTATTGAAGTTATTATTAAAAACTTCATTATGCATTTATATAAATATTTATTTTAAAATTTATATAAATTATGAAATGAAATTATTATAACTTATGCATTATCTTAATGTTTAACCAAGTTTTTTTTAAATTTTTCAATGGATTTCGAAATTTGGAAATTTATTCGTGTTAATAAAGATTACACCTCACCTTAGGGCACAATATGACGAACAATACATTTTTATACCATTAAACTCAACTCCCACCTAACCATTATGAATTTATTTCAAAACACAACTATTCTTAGCACTTTAAATTTTCCGAAAACAAAATTTAAAAGAGTAGGATTTATTCTATAAAATTTTCTTATTTGAAAAAGAACCATAATAAAAAAGATGTGCAATGTAGCAGTATAATCTTTTCCCTATTTTAAAATGCATCACTAACTTTAAAATTACATTGGAGTATTGAATCTGATACGCAACACTTAAACATGCACAATGTTTCCATAATTTTATTCTAGAGATCATATGTTTGCGATACAATGGATTTAAGGTGTAAGTACACACTAGATGGGATTTTTTTTTTTTTTAACTTCAAAAATCCAGTTTTTTCACGGTAACTCATTAATATATTTTTAAACTCATTTCAGTAAGAAAAATCCATCTTACACCAATTATTAATTGATTGCTTAATATTTAATGAATTAATTAGCATATTTTTTGAAACTTGATAGATTAAATTCTAACTTGTACAGACACACGATTCTAGTTAAAAAATATGTCTAATGTTAGTCTTCGTGTTTTCTGCCTCAATCAAGTTATAAAAACATACTTTTTTGAAAAATAACTTTTTGATGAATAGATAAAGCAAGTTTTTTTTCTGTCATTTTAATTCTTAAATAGCTATTAAAAATTTATTTCTATAAATATAATTTTTATTGAGGCACAAATCACCCATTGTGTTATACAAATTATTTCAGAATATAAATAATTGTATTTAGTTAACATCTTGTTAAGTTATGATTGTTTGAATGAGGCAACATAGAGGAGAAATATCATTCTTCATAAAGTGAGTTTTAAAAAAAAACCGAAACTATTTTTTTTTTGTAAAAGTGCTTTAAAAAAATCCTTATAACTCGAGAAATATTTCGAATATTCACATCTTGGTATCATTTGAAAGCTAAAGGATTAGAGGACAGTTGGAAGCAATAAAAAAAAATTCGATATTTTGATCGATTTTCGAATTTTTAAGTGTGTACGTATACCTTAACTAAAAAACTAACGACTGAAAGTGCAAAACATTTTTAAATCCAAAATTCAGTTAGTCAAAATTTAAATTTAGCTTGTATATCAACAGATGTGGTATCCTTTGTGGTTCCGCTCGTACTCTCTTATAGAGATGTTATTCCAGAGAGTGCACTGCTTAGTATTGGCGTATAAAAGTTATGAAATATTAACCTCTGGCTTGAATTTAGTACTTTTACTGAATCCGCTACGTTTGGCGAAATTATTAGCAATTAATCGATGGCATGCGGTTAATAGTAACCGAAAATCAAATTTATGTTTTTTTGCGTTTTTCATAACAGATTTAAGCCAAAATGTGAACATAGAATAATATTTGTAGTCACAAAATCGCATATCAAATTAAATGTATTTAAATCAACACATTTTTTGAATTATTCTTTCAGATATATGTGTTTACATATATCTGAAAGTATAGACTGTGGCGCTTTATAATGTGGCTGTGGCGCCTATGGGGAGATTGAATTCCGCCAAGGATCGCAAACATTGATGATCCTTTTGTCTAGCAGATATGTTACGTGGCTGCAAATCGTAAGGTTTCGATATCGAAACATGGTGGAATTAAACCTCCCCACTGGCGCCACAATCACAGTATAAAGCGCCACATGAGCCACTATATGGATACATTTCATTGAATTTGGCTCACTATTAAAAGGTGTCAACAGTGTACATGTTAAACACGTGTACAAATTGGTACCTGTGTACTAAAATTATATACAACCTTTATTTTTTTCCTATATATTTTTTTCTATATATTTTCCTATATACTATTTTTAGTTCCTTTATATTGAATTATGTTCAAAATTTGGATAAATATACTTCCTCTCAATAAAATTTGCTTAAAATTGAATAGAAATTTAAAAATTAGCCATAAAGACCGTATACCTAATTTCATCCGTTTAGCTTGAAACGTTTTATGGTTATCTTTGTCACAGACTGACTGACATTTTTTAAGCCTTTTTCGAACGCTGGAAAGTCTCAATCTTAGCGAATGATAAAAATTTCGTGTTAAAATTTTTTAACAATTGCAATACTTTCTCTGTGCTTCTTATACGAAAAGGTGTATATACATATAAGAAAAGAACTTATTCGTCGTTGCAGAGTGACCAATATTATATTTACGATTAAAATATTATCTGCAGATTTTGGATGCGAGGATAAAACATTATTAGAAAGCATAATGATTGCAAATTAAAAGTCATTTTCACACACTGTATCTAAATATAAATATAAATAAAATTTATAGTATTTTCATCTTTAATATTCCTTTTGCAGAATTTTGTAATAAATTTTATCATTGAAGATTTCAAAATTTAACGATAAAATCAAAAACAAATCCAACTCCAATATCAAATCAAGGATATTCTATTATTGCAGCTACCTTCGTGTATTTTACTTGTAAATGTCTTGAAAAAGAAATTATAAATATCCTTTCTTCTTAAAATATTTGCAATAAAACATTAAATCAAACAGAATGAGCTGTCCGTACAGATAATTCTTATATTATAAGCAATATACCTACAGAAAATACTATCCAGAAACTTATGAACGAATGTCAACAGAATGCCTTTTCACTACACATCTCACCAACAAAAAAAGAATCAAGACTTTCTCACCAAGAAAATATTTAGAAAAGATGAAGCGGTCTTCTCAGAAAGCGGCAAATTTCTTCTAATAATTGCTCATTTATTGGATTATATCTCTTTCTTCCCAATCCTCCGCTTCATATCCGTCTCACACCCTTTCCTTCGAGCACATTTCTTCTATCCTCAGCAGAAGATTATAACGAATTCAATCACGTGCCTGGACGCGTTACCAACGTAAGCACCCTTTGCAGCTTCCCCGATCCAATTTCTTGGTCTTCCCTTCCCTTTATGAAGGCGCCGGGGTACTGATTAACGTATAATTGGAGAGAAATTCGCTTCATCCTTAGCTCTCCGGGGGTATGCAACGGCGGTGATTGAATCGGACATTAAGAACACGGAAATTCCAGTCATCCCCTTCTCTTTCTTAGGTTTTCTCGGTGATTATAGCTGGAAAGATTCAGTTTGGGTTACAGTTAGGAAGAATAAATGATGCCAAACCTTGGTACTCAAATAAAACCTTGAGGCATTTATTGTGTAAAACTTTTGTTGATTTTGAATAGATTCTATCGCATAACTTGTTTATTAGAAAAAAAATTGAATTTAACGAACTTTACATTTTTTGAAAGTTTCAAAACATCATATGTCATTGTGTGGCGGTGTTTTATTGTGATGTCCCGCCAAAAGGGGGATTGAATTTCGCCAAGGATAGAGCTCACGAGCTTACGATTTGCAGTCGGGTAACATATCTGACATTAAGAACACGGGAATTCCAGTCATCCTCCTTCTCTTTCTTGGGCTTTTCTCGGTGGTTATAACTGGAAAGATTCAGTTAGGGTTCCAGTTAGGGAGAATAAACGATGCCAAATCTGGATGCTACCTCAAGATTTTATTTTGGTATTGAGTTGTATTTACTACGAAACACTTTTCTTGACTTTGAAAAGATTCTATCGCATAACTTGTTTGTTAGAAGAAATTAAAATTTTTGAACTTTATACGTTTTTTGAAATATTTGTAGTGGTATCTTAATTAGCCAGTAACTGCCAATAAACATTGGTGATCACTCTTGTCTAGCGGATTGCTGCAAATCGTAAGGTAGCGACTTCAATCCTCAGAGGAATTCAACCTCCACATTGGCGCCACAACCACAATATAAACAGCCGCATAAACCACCATACTGTTACAGCTCATTGAATTGGACTCAATATTTGAAATATGGCAAAAGTATAAATGTTAAACGCTAGTACTAAATTGAACCTTAGTCCTAAACTTATGTACAGCTAACTTCTTTTATTTTTGTAGTTATTGAATTATCTTATGTTTAAAAGTTCTATAAATATACTTCTCAATAAAATTTGCTGAAAATTAACTAGAAATTTGAAAGTTAGCTATAAAGACCCTATACCTAATTTCACCGTTAAGTTTGAAACGTTTTATGTTTATCTCTGTCACAGACAGACTGACTTTTTTTTTGAAAAAAAGACTTTTTAGAACACTGAAATGTTTAAATAATAGCGAATGATAAAAATTTCGTGTTAAAATTTTTTGACAATTGCAATACTTTCACTGAGCTGCATATACGAAAACGTGTATATACTTATACGAAAACAACGTATTCCTTGCTACAGATCGACAAATACTATATTTACGATTAAAATATTATCTGCAGATTTTAGATGCAAAGATAAAACATAATTAGAAAGAATAATGATTGCAAGTTAAAAGTCATTTTCGTCATTCGGCGGTGATTGAATCGGACATCAAGAACACGGGAATTCCAGCCATCCCCTTTTCTTTATTGGGTTTTCTCGGTAATTATAGCTGGAAAGATTCAGTTAGGGTTACTGTTAGGGAGAATAAATGATGCCAAACCTCGATACTATAATAAAACCTTGGGGCATTTACTATGAAAAACTTTTGTTGATTTTGAATAGATTCTATTGCATAACTTGTTCATTTGAAGAAATTGGAGTTTGTTGAGCTTTACATTTTTTGAAACTTTCAAAACATCATATGTCATTGTGTTGCGGTGTTTTCTTGCGATGTCCCGCCAATGGGGAGGTAGAATTTCGCCATGGATCCAACTCGCGACCTTACAATTTGCAGCCATCCATCCCGTTAGTGTGGGACGCGGTGGTCTGGTGGTAAAGTCTCGGCTTCGGAACCGGAGGGTTTCAGGTTTGAGATTCGATTCCACCGAAGAACCGTCGTGTGAGGGGGTCTCTTGCGCGTTAAATCTGTCAGGCCAAACGCCCTCCAGCTGTTGTGGTGTGGTGTGGAGAGGGAGGTGCCAGTTCAGGTGTTCAAAATCACGAGGTCCGTCCCAAAATAGCCTTCGTGTTGTTTTAAACGGTTGCTTCTTGCTTTAATATAACTAAGCTAAACTAAACCATCCCGTAAGGGCAAGTAATAACTATTTAAAGTTTCATTGCAATTGGATGAGAGGCACTGCAGCGCATAAGAGACATGAACAAGCATTCATTTTTATTTATATAGATGACTAAAATGTGTTCTTGTGTAGAATTGCATGCCCTTGGCGACAAATTTCAGCGATGAAGCACTACTTTTGGTTTCCGTAGTGTTTTGTTTTCATTGATATTACTATTGGGTTGCCGATGAAAATCCCCTTGGCCCATATCTTGGTGTAAAAAAAAATCAAGAATTGTGGCTGATTGGATTGTGCTAGAATCGTGCCATTGAGGAGATTGAATTCGGCCAAGGATCGAACTCGCGACTTTATGATTTGCAGTAGCGTAACATATCCAGTAGATAAAAGTGATCACTTGTGTTTAGTGGTTGTTATTGGCTTATTAAGATACCACTACAATATTCTCTATCCAGTGAGTCTGTGGAAAGACGAACGATTTTATAGCGCCAAGCGTTATGGTGATCAAAGAGCGTGTTCATTGCATAAGGTCACCACTGTGGCGACTTATATTGTGCTGTCGCACCAACAGGGAGATTGAATTCCGCCAAGGATTAAACTCGTGACCTTACGATTTGTAATCTCGTAACATATCCGCCTATTAAGAAACCATTACTTAACCACTACTGGCTTATTAATTGTAATATTTGATGATTCTATATGACGGACTTTCAAATAACGTGCTGTTATAAATTGCAGTCAGTAAATTCCCCAAAATTACAGCAAAATTTGAATTTATTATCATTCATACGGTAAGCCTTTTTAAAAAAAACATTTGGCAGCCTGATAGTTTACGGTTAGTAAAAGTGAACTATTACACGATAGAGCTACATGTTTTGATTGTTGAACAATATTTCTAAATGAAAGTTTGTGGGCCACAATTCGAAAATTTGAGAGTTAATTCCCCTGATCATGTGATTTAACACCGTAAAATTTCTTTTCATGGAGTTATTTGAAATCAAAAATCGATGCCAACCAGGTCAAAAGCACACGTTCATTGAAATTGGAAATTCAAAGCTACATCAACGAAATTGGCCACAACATATGATAGAATAACATGTTAAGTCAAGATTTGAATTAAATTAAAAACCCAATTTTTTAAATTTTAAATTGTTATATTTTACCGAATCATAAAGTACAAAGGATAAGATTATGTATGGAATAACACATAGGGCAAATGGTCTCTTTGTTGGCACATGCACACTTTTCTTGTAAAAATTTTAAATCACCACTTTGCATAAATATATCTGAATTTCGTTGATGCAGAATTGAATGTCTTTCTTCAAAGCACATGTGTTTGTGAGCTCGTTGGCATGGACATTCGACTTTAAATAACGTCATAAAAATAAATCCGATGTTGATAAATCACACTGGCCAATTCTCGAATTTTGGAATTGTTGCCGCCGAAAGCATTATTTTTGAAGTATCGTTCAAGAATGAAAACACGTTATCCTATCATGTAACATTCTGTTTTTTACTAATCCTGAATAATCAGCAGTCAAAGGGGTTTTTTAGTAGGACTGCCAACGTTTTACTGCACGAATGGTAGAAAATTCACATTCTGCATTAATTTTGGGTGACCCTTTATAAGTCAACGAAAAAGTAATACACAGAAGATTATAAATTGTCTTAGAACATTATAAATAGCCTTGTATTATATGTTATGTAAGCTGAACATTTAAAAAGATTTTTTTTTAAAGTCTATGTATATACTTACATGAACATCATTTTTTATATATCAACATTAAAAATGAATTTTGAGCTATCCGAACTGGAATCACCAAAATCTCTTTATGCATAATCTAAATAAAAGTGTTACAGCCTATCTCCTCTCTACCCTCATGGAAATTGTGGACTTTAAGAAAGATCAGTAAAGTCACGAGTACTGAAATTTTGATTTTCAATGTCTTCCCTAGGATCATTTTGCAATGAGTAAAATAAGAAGGAATTCCGAGTATGAATTTTGAATGTTTTTATTTTCAACTACTAAAAACAAAATTTGATGTATAATGCTATCTTTGAAAAAAAAATTCAATGCCATTTATTTTAGCCGTTTGTATGTAATATACAGACGGATAAATGGTCAATCCATTGAGCATTTATTTGAAAATATGATATATGCCTACATTTTAGATAATAAAACTGGATATCAAATATCATCTATCTAGCTCCCTGCGTTTCATAGCTATCGTGTTTCATATACACTGGAATGGACAGACGGACTTTCTGCTTGTAGATTTTGTTCAAAGTTTAGTATAAATATCTGCAATATCGATGTAAAGATGAGACAACGACTGTCATTCTTCTAGTTCAAAATGTTTTTGATTTGTCTATTCACAGATAAATAGACGTTATTTCAAAAATATATTTTTCAAATTCAGAGAAATCTTTTATATGGATATTCTTTGAAACATCGAGTCGAAATTTTTTGATGATTACCCTACTTTGTATTAGAATACAAGAAATTTTTTAAAAAAGTGATTTTTTTCCAATATGACCAGCTACAGATCACCTATAAATTCAAACTATCAATGATCTGAACTAATGAATTATGTATCAGTGAAATGTTCTTATATATATTTAAAATTCAAAATTT
>JAPMOQ010063065.1:0-12731 GCA_026543055.1 Argiope trifasciata
GAAGAAAAAAAAATCTTGTTCAAATAAGGTGTTTTTTACTATCAACTTTTTGATGACAAATAATATACACAAAGAAACATTTCAATGGTTGACTCACTAAATATATGAAATGTATACCAGTTTTCTAATGCGTTTCTTTGTTCAAGCTTATTTTAAGTTGCAACTAAAATATTTTTCGATAGCACTTTGTATTTTTAAAGAAATGAATCTTTATTGAAAATTCTAGGAAATACTTGAAAACGTATACTAAAATTCTGCATTTATTTGCATGTTTATTTAGGAAAAAGGAAAACAGGGCCGATGCTCTGGTTTGGGAAAACAGCATTTTCCACTCATGATCTGGGTGTCCCAGGTTCGAATCCTGGTTAAAGCATGATTGTTCTCTACCCTGTGTTTTATATGTGAGGTATTAAAAAGTGACCCCCCCTTCTCCGTAAAAAAGGGTTGTGCAAGATTGTAAGGGAGTATCATCTTCATATGAGGTGAAGTTAGACTTCTGCTCTCGGGTGCTCAGGAACTGCGTCCTTAGAAAATACTGCACACCTCTCTCCCCTTTGACTTGAACTTGCTTTCAACTGTGTTCAAAGATAAAAAAGACAAATAGCAATTGAAATTCTTTTCAATGAGATTATAAAGTAGGAAACAAAAGGAAAAATATAATCGTTCTTAACAATCAACTAAAATAATACTGTTAAGAGAAATACTACTGCTTTAAGACAAATTATACATTTTTCTAAATGACAGATAAAACGATTTAAAGTTCATTAAAACACATACATTTAGGTCATACTTATTCAACATCAAGTCAAAATTTAAATATTGAAAAAATCCTATATTTTCAAAGTTTATTATTAACATCTGAAATTTTTCAATTGAATTCTTCCATATATACTAAAATTAATTTTCTTTCCATTAAAGTATTTCAGCTTATCTTTCTAATATGATAAAATAATTTCGAAATCAATAAATATATAAAATGATATCTATATGTTTTCAGTTTTCAATAAATGAAGCGAAAGAGATTGAAGAACAATGTTAACTTACAATATTCTCTAAATAAAAATTAAACATTATTATTCTGTCATTTTCATGATTTACAGAGTCTGTTACCTTTAAAAAGGATAAATATACGTCAAAATTTATTTCACTGATAATGGAATCTGTATGCTTGAAATCCTTATTTCAACTGATATTTTAGAAAGATAAATAGAGAAATCTTTTAAAACAGTTATATGATAAGACCTGTAATGTAATAAATTCAATAATAATTTTACCCCAAATAATTTAATGCCTGAATAAAATCTAAAAAAGCGAATTTGCCAGCTTTAAAATACGTCTCACTTCCTAATATTTGCCTTGGAGAGATAAATTATGTTTGAAAAATATCAACACAGTAGATATATTTATTTTATCAAATTATTTAGATTTTTCAACTTGATTTGCATTTATTCATGCCAGAAGTAGATATATGTGACCTCAAGGTAAGTACTAGAATAAATAAGGGAGAATCAAAGTGTATTACCTATAAATTTACAAAAATTACCCTTATTTGCTTAAGATTGTTTATGCCTAGGAGGAAAACATTTTATAGAAGATGCTTTTAAGAAGTTATGTTTACCAAACGTGTTTGAATTTAGAATACCTAATCCAGAGCAGCGTATGAAAACAGTATTTAAATTTAATATTAGATTATTCGAGGCAAGCAAGCGCATTTGATACCTAAGGATATGTTAATAGAAAAAATAAAGCTGTTTATTTTTTTATTACCAGAGCTTGTTATACAGATATCTTTACTTACTATTTAAACATTTTTACTTATAAGAGTATATTGTGATTGGAAATTATTTATTTATGTGTATTTATTTTTGATTCAAAAATGAAATTATATCTTAAACAAATCGTCAGTGAGTCCCAGCAATTTCTTGAAAAAATAATTGCATTAAATTATTATAAATAATAGCTGAAATATCATTTTGCTATGAAAAAACACGGCATGCTGTTTTACAATCTGGACACGTAAAGTCTAAATCTGAATAATCTAATACAGTTAGAAAAATATAATTAAGAAAGGCATTTGATTTTTTTATTTCTTTTGAAATAAGTGCAAATGTAATGCAGTCAATTTTTAAGCTGACTAATTCATTATTTAAAGTAATACATTTGAAATGAAATGGGTAGAATGTAAACACTTAAGTTAAATAAAGGAATTTATAGAGAAATTTCGAAATAACTTGTTTATGAAAGCGGTGTACCAAAAGGCGTAAAGATATTACAATTAAATGTAAAATTTTCATGCCACGCAAATGAAATAGAGGCACTGAATGCACTATTCGATGAATAGTTTTTAGGAATAAAGCATGTTCGAACAATTTTCAAGTAATAAATTAAGTAACATAAGTAAAGCACTACTGTCAATTTTATATACAATTCAATATGAGAAAAAAAAAGAGAATCTGATCCTTTTTGTAGGTACATAAAGGTGCAAACATACATTTCAATAAAATGTTTCATTTTTTTCTAATACAAAATTCTGATTTTTATAGTGTGCAAAAAGTTTTTGCACATAAAAAAATACCTTCAGTGAATAAAACAACGCAAATGGGATATCATTTGTAGTAATGCCGATGAAATTTCAACTAAACACATTAGTTATGGTGACTAGTTTACAGATATTTTTTTTTCATGTGTAAGTTAAGATTAGAAAAAATCTAAACCAAAAAATCTGGAAATTATTCTTCAATTTCATATCAAATAAATGAGGAAAAAGAGTAATTTTTGAGAAAAACTTTTCAATACCTCAATAGAGAAATTAAACCCTGGTTTTTAATACACAGGTCTAAGATATGCTCCTGATATTAAAATAATCAAAAGTTAAGAACTAGTTCACGCAAAGAATCTTGCCCTATCATTCTGTTCTCTGCAATTACATCAGCCTGCTATAGCAGGCTATAAAAACTTGGCAATAAAGATTTGAATTCTGAACCCGCTCCAATGCTTTAATAAATAGAGTTTAGACAATCAAAAACAGCATGTTATGAATCTTAATTTGAACTCTTTGTGCGGACAATGGTCACAATATTCTGTAATTTAACTCTCAGAAAAGCATGTGAACTGTAGAAAGTTTCATGTTTATTTTTCCAACACTGATCCATCTTCACAATTTTGGAAAAGAGATTCTCACAGTTAAAATGCAATAAAAAATTGTGAGCTGCAATTTCAAGAAATAATTACAGCTGAAGCTAGCTATATAAAAACTTCATACAATTCTGAATAAAAACACTATCCTTAATGACAGAAAATCAGACAAATCTATCAGAAAACATACCTACAATTCCTAAAGATATTATTCCAATTATTTATTAGTCCTACCTTGTAACCCACTAATGGTTCAATCGGAGTAATAAGATACAATTTCAATTTTTGACTTAATTGCAGTATTTTGGACATGTCTCTTATTTTAATAGTTACTATGCAAAAAAAGAAAATTAAAAAACCAAAGTAAGCACAAGGTATAATTAATCGATACCCAGAATTTATAAAATTCTCTTAGAACTTGGAAACAAGGCTTCAAAGATCTTGTATTCTGCTGCTCGGCAGGTAGATAAATTTTGCTGTTCTGCTGATAAACTTAAATTTAATAATTACACTGAATTGCCACCTTTGAAATTTGAATTTATATATGAAATCAAAATTTTTATATTGTGAACAATACTTCCAATGATAAACTTTACAATGAAATGTATTCAATAATTTATGATCTTACAAATTCATTGCAATTTCTTGTTAGAAAGGAGTAACCGATACCATCTACAATCCTTGTTTCTTCTGATAAAGATGCTTTGAAAAAAAAAACACATTAATATGGGATAGTTTAAAAATCTTCTGAAACTCAGTCTTAAGTACATTTCGGACCATAACAGTACTTAAAAAGACATTAAGTTAAAAGATTGCATCGATTTGTGCGACAACCAGAGAGACAGACTTTTTACTAGAAGACTGCTAGACTTTTTACTAAAAGTCTTATTTTTTTCCTTTTATTTTCCTTCTGAATCGATGTGTTTTCTGTGGATTTTAATCGTTTTTCCCTTACCATTGTTAGGAAACATGTTTTCAATTTCAAAATATTTTTGCAAATTGTTTTTTGATTGCAAAGAAAAATTTTTCTCTCAAATTCTCACATGGCATGTTCGACCCAGCATTGTCAGTTATAGCTCTTGCCCTCCTGGATTTAACTAACCTTAAATCTAACTTTAAAAACAAACTGATATTAGATTTCTCACATTCAATTAAAAAAAAATTATGCTAAGAATTTCTGATTTTAAAAAGGTTTAGAAATTGGTTTAATATTGTAGAACAATTATTTTGATGTCATCTAATGCATTCTAGTAATAGAAAACCGATAAAAAATTGTAACAATCACTCCACAGGCATTGAATTTCGAAAGTAGCTGGTAAAATCAGAAAAACAGATTTATATGCATAAAAAACAACATCCTAGTTATTGTATGCTTTAAAAATAATATAACAAGAATTAGGCAAGAATAAATTAATTTTTAATTTATAGTACTTAATCCTTATTATAAAGTCATTATCACATTTTCTCTTTGTCTGTTTCTATAGCTTGTCACTGACATTCTTTTCCCAAAACTAAACCTTTTGTTACTTTTACTTAATAGAATGAAATATAAATTAAAATAGTACAAAATATTTAACAAAATGCAGGCAAAAAAGCTAATTAAACCCTTAAACTTTTTTCAAAATTATAGACGAAAAGTCTGTATATTATTAATAGTTTTATGAATACTTCTAATAATTGATATACATTGCCTTACATTATTAAAACGTTTTCAGAATCCCAAATAAAAGTATATTAAAACTACAAAGATGATTTGTTTAGTGATTAAGGCATATTGTAACACTATCTACTGATTAACAATATTTACCTAGTGTAATAAACTTTTTTTACTATAATCGAAGACAGAATATATTTTTATTCGTGTGTTTTAACAATAAAGAATATGAGCAAAGTTTACTTTACATAATCAATTAAGTTTTACTTTAGCTTGGTGGACCTTTTTCATACAATATTTTGCAATTTCCTTATCTTGGACAACTTTTAATGCTGCAAAATCAGTATCATCTCATTCTACATTCCAAACTAGTTTTTATGACTACGATAGTCTCTTTAAATAGTATATATTAAAATTTATAAAATTATATTCTTAAAGAATACAACTTTTTGAATTTAACGCTTTTAGCAACCATGAACCATCAAAGGTGTTGTGAATTATAATTGAATATTCTTAATATTTTCAAATTTTATTATAATGCATTTCATGGCATTCAAGCAATGTTGAGGTAATTCTTGAAAAAATAATGTATATTATACATTTATTTTAAATGACATATTTATTATTCTGGGAAATATTTAAGCAAATATATATTTTTAACTGAAATTTCCAACTTATTTAAAATACAGATCATTCAAAACGCATGAATGATGTTGACTCATTAGACAAACGGCAGAGATTCAAGGTAACAATATTCTTCATACCCAATTTAATTAACTAGCTTCTAAGTCTTGTCTCCATTACAGGGATACGACAATTTACTCATCATGCTTTCTGAGCATAAGTAGTTCTCATTTTAATGAGATAGAAGTAATTCTTCTCTAAATATTTGTACCTCGTTACAGAGAGATAATACAACCGTTACAAATTTTACAACCTCACAAATCTCTCAAAATAGTATTTGCTGCATGCATTGTATTCTCCACATTTAAAACAACTCTTTACTTAGTTGCTTTCTAAAGTAGCTGCATTTATTCGACAGGCATAATGTATTAAAAGTATAAATAAATATATCCACTTTTCGATTGTTCATCAATAAAAATAAATATCAAAAAGTGGCATCTGCATATATAACCTAACGAAAATCTCAGCGCATTAAACAACGATTTATCTTTTAATTTTCTGAAGCATATTCAGTTCAAAATTAGTTTATACCCAATTCAGAAATATCTAAATATTCTATCTCATACTTATAAAGCGCCTCTATTGAAGAGGAGTTTTGCAGAAAAGGAATGTGGTATTTTAAATTTCAGTTGAATTTTTTACGAAATCAAATACAAACAGTATCATTTTATTATCGATTTATATTGAAATGGTTTACATAATTAGGCTAAAATAAATTCCATATACACATGCATGCACATGCGCACAATTTAGAAAACCGTCCGGTATATGATAGTAAAAGAAATTCCAATATAATGCACATGGAAATTGACGTTTAATTCTACAAATATTATGGGAAAGTAGAGAATAATTGATGAAAACCAAACCAATATATTAACCAAATGAATATTTATTAGAAAACAAATATTTATTAATATGCAGAAAATGTTTAATTGAATAAAGTTGCAGCACAGCATCTCTCAGTGTAAAATAGACAGCAACAATTTCCACTAAAAGGCGAGAAACAGCTTCTAGTTTGTGATTTTTGATTTTTTTTAATTTCTCCTCATGGTATACAACCTTTCAGAAGAAATTGGGAAGATAATAGTAATTTCCAGTTGTAAAGAATTTAAACATCTCGTATTTCTTTCTTGTATTGTGATTGCTTAGCAAAATTCTCTGCAAAGTTTGTCTTCCGAATCATGGATCATTATATAGCTTCCATTAAAAACATCTATAAATCCCTCCATCTTTCTATTGGACTTACTAGTTAGTTCCAAAGAAATTATTAGCTATTAAATATTTAGGATTATTAATTATTAAATATTAAGGATCTATATTAATTATTTCTTATTAAATATTAAAATTTTTTAATAATACATATTTCTTATCAAACATTATTTTCTATTAGTCATTGTGCTTTTCTAGGAATTATTTTTCTCTGACATTTCAGGTAGTTTTATCATAAACGCAAATATTAATTTGCTTATTTGACTCTTTAACGAAAATACAGTCATGCTTCTCGAACTTTATGTACTAAAACTATTATTGGATTATTTTTTTATTAAAAGTTTAAAAACAGAAGGATGAAGTTTATTAAGGCAACAATTTGGACGAATAGCCTGACGAAATCAAATTTAAATTTAAAAACTCTGATAAGATTTCCACATTTTTTATCAATCGTAAGAGTTTAAATTAAATTATCTTAGTTAAAATATTGTCTTAATTGAAATCTTAATTAATTAAGGACTTCAATTTATTTAATTGTCTGAACAATTAATTAACTTAAATAAATTGAAGTCTAACCATCACTAATCTGTGATTCCATCAATTCAATTAATATTTTCAATGTGGGAAGAAAATTATCCGCTGGAAAAATTATTTTTATATCACATGATTGATGTTTTGTTAGGAAAATGCTAAAGTTAAACATCTTGTTTCTTTTTAGGTTCAAAACAATTTTTGCCAGTCTCCTGTAGATATAAAATTTGAAAATAATTTGTGGTTGAAAACATAAGTCATCATAGAATTGAAATACAAGTAAAAATTAATTTGGAAATGGAATCAAATAAGTGGATTGCTTTAAACTGAAATGATGGAAATAAAACATAATTAATCAGCAACAAAATGTATAACTTAAATTATTAAAAAATATATATATGGTAGGAACTATTCTAATGTAAGAATGAATAATTTAAATTCTATTTAAAAACTACAATGTTTCTCTAAAGCATGGTTTTAGTAAAATATTCAATTTATGTGAAATTTAGAAAAAGAAAAAAATAATAATAATTGATAAATAATAATAATAATTGACAAAAAATAATAATTTTGGATTTTCCAACATTTTGATTGATAATCGATGAACCCAATCAACTAAATCAAAAAGTGATTTGTAAAAAATTTTACCATTAGTAAAAAGTGCAAATTAAAATATTTTAGAAAGCTAAATATAACTAACCATCAATAAATAGAACCTAATAAAAGGAAAGAAAGACCTGTCCTAAATATTTTTTAAGGAAATTGGACACTTTTTAATTCTAGTTAGTAAAAATACTTTTAAAATTCAACTTAAGCAATTGAAATCGATGTATAAGAAAGTCTTTGACTGAATTTAGACCTCTATCTTCTTAATAAGCGCTTTATCTTCAAAGATACTGTGTTCTGGTCTCTCTGAAATCTTTAGTAAAATGACGTGAAAAAAAGAAAAAAATCCTTGCATCAATCATTGTCAGATACACCAGCACCTTACAGAGAATACAATCCCAAGTGATCTCAAATATTTTAAAAGACATCTCTATCTTTGAGATGTTTGGGTGAATTAAATGATGTTATTGTTTTGAAAACTTTCAATTGTGAAATTTTTAATATGAGAAAATATTTGGAAATATTTTCTTTAAATCCCATTATTCATTTTATATCGGAGAAGAAAATTTTGTTTTTCAAATGAAAATTACTTTAGTTTCCTTGTTATTTGCAGAAATTCTCAAAACTCATTAAGTTGAGATTGGAAATTATTCATATAATCTTTTAAAAATACATTTAAACAAAATAATAAGAAAAGAATTTTTAAGAAAAAAATATAAGAAGTAAGAAATAAGTATAAGGCTATAATTTAAAAAAATGATAATATTATGAAATTTCTAAAGGAAAAAATAATTTAGTGGAAGTAAAGTATAGCGTATTATGAGCAGCAATATGAAAAATAAAAAAAAGGGGAGGGGAACTTTTTTGACTTTTACGATACTATCTTGAGAATTGAAATAAGTTTAGATAAGCAACATAAAAGTAATTTTTAAAAATTTTAACCAATAATTCAAATTTAAGGGATTAAACTTTTAGTTAATAATAAAAAAACATATATCATCGCATCGGTGAAAATAGTATAGTTTTTTTTTTTAATTTAAAGGTCAGATATTCCACCAAAGAGTTTTAAAATTAATAAAAATAATAGAAAAGAAAAAAAATACTTATGAAATTTGGGCAAAGAGTTTAATTGTTAATTTGTCAATTGCAATTAAATATAATTTAAATTTCAATAAAAAATTGCACTTTTTAAAAATACTTCAGCAAAATAATCACAAATTTCTTTTTAAATTATTTATTTAAGAGAGCCGAAATGAAATCTTATTCAAGTAGCTTTACTCCTGAAAATTTTTTAATTTTAATATTAAATTCTAGTTTTATGATAAATGTAATTTTCCGGGCCAATAATTGCTAACGCGATTTAACTTACAATGGAAACATTAAAATACAGCAAAAAGATTAAATTAAAAAAAAGTGTATTTTAATTAACAATTTAACGATTGAATCGGTTCACAACAAGCTTTTTATTTTATTTTGTAACTAAACTTTAACTAACCAAAATTAAAATTAAATTCTTCAGGTAATTTTTACCATCTCTTTATTTCCCATTTAGGGACTTCATTCTAAGTTATTTTAAAGAAAAGAAATTAGCGGAAATCAAAAATAAAACTAAAAAATAGCAACTAAAATCGAGTGGTTAATAACAGCAAAAGAAAACTATTAATTGAACTAAAAACTGGTTCACCTTTAAATGTAAAAGATTCTTATGCGAACAAAAGGAGTATGATTTTTCTAAAATATTGCGTTTTATTAAAATGAATTCAATTCGTATATTCTTTTTTGTGATTAATGAGTTTATTTTACTCTTTAACGAGGGTAAGATTATTTTAAAGTTATTTACGTCTTGAAAATATGTCATTAAATTGAAACAAATTTCAAAGTTGAAATTGTAAAAAAATAATGATAAGACATAAAAAAGACTTAGCTACTAAAACTTAAGTTACTTAAACTTAAATTAATTAAATATTTATTAATCATCATTCTTCACAAGGAATTTTTTCTCTCTTTGCTATCATTATTTTTTTTACAATTTCAACTTTGAAATTTCGGAAATTTTATTATTATTTTTGTAGCCTTATTAAATATAAAATCATTTGGAGCCTTATTAAAACATTTAAAATATACTTTCACACAAGGAAATAATCCTGTATTGTTTGCTTTCTTTTTTATTTATTAAATTCTGCTTATTTATGTCTGTAAAAGGGAATATGTGACTAAAATCAGCTTTGCGTGTTTTTCATTCTGACAGACATAATCTTTTAACTGAAATGCTAATGTGAGCAGCTTGAAATTAATGTGCAAAAGTATAAGTTTAGTGTATTAACAATTGACTGATGTATATTATTTAGTGTATTGATAATTCCGAACATTTTGATATTCATATACATTAGTCTGTGTTTGTATGAATTTCCAAAGTGTTTGGAAATTCATACATTGGTATATTTTCTTCCGTTTGAATGAAACATGATAATTTTAACAATTAGTTACATCATTAAAAACCATTATTGCTGAAGTAAAATTCAATCGCTTGATTTTCTTTTTAAAATTTCCATTTCTGCAGATTATCTAAGTTCTACTGAAATGCGGATGTTAGTTTTCATTCTGTTATTCCTTAGTTTAAGATAATTAAAATTTATTGGATCTTTGCATGTTTATGCATACTTAAACATAGTAAGTACTATGTAAAATTAATATACATAACAGATGTGCGTTTCATATCTTCACCTAAGCGATTGAGTTGATTTTAAACAAAATTTGCATGTTTATTATTAAAAACTATAAGAAATACGTCTGCCTACTTTTCAGAGTACAAAAATATATAAAATATTCTTAATAACTGGAATTTAAACAAAGTTTTGCCTTTTTTCTGAAATAACTTCGAAGCAACTTACTTTACTAATTTAATACTAGCTTGCAGTTCAAAACTTTGAAAACTTTTTCACTTTCCAATTTATTATGTACAGTTTTTAATTCTTTTAAAACTTAATGCAGTCGATTTTGAAATATGGTAATAGCAAGATTCTGAAGTACTGCGTTAAATTTTTTAAAAGTTTTGTTTCATAACTCTGAAAGTTTTTATTGGTTATTTAATAGTGCCTAAAAGAAATGAAGGAAATAAATTATTAACGCTCTGTCTGCAATAAATTACAAGTGCATAAGGTCCAACTGCAGTCAATCAAGAGGAGTGGAATTTGAAATTAATTGTAGTAATTTTATTATTTTATACAAAAAATGCTTTTATATTATATAATGCATGCATGAATTTTTAATCCTGAGCATCGTAGAATTTATTGGATGGTATTTGCAGAAATTTCGCTTCAAAGTTCATAGAAATTATTTTTATCCTCTTCTCCTTAAAATAATTTTCTGGAATTTTCGTCAGTTGATTGAAATATTTTTTCCTTCACTTGAATGCTTAACGTTGTGCAACATTGGGGAACATTTCTTAAACCAATTTTGAAATATTTTTGCAATAGGATGAAGAAGAAATTTATGGGAAATCGTGAAATCGTGAAATTTATGGGAAATGGGAAATCTTATCGTGGGAAAGAAATTTTTTTTAATGTTTTTCTTCCATTTGATGTTTTTATAAGGAACCGACTGCAATTCAAGGCTCAATTTGAAGTTTTGATAATTTAATATTCTTAATAAATTTGAATATCAATTTTTTTGTTTCTTTTGGGATTTACCATTTGAAAGTGTAACCGAAATGTAAAACAACAACAAAAAAAAACCCACAAATGAATGTCATTCGACCCAGAATTAAAGTTTTCTAAAATTAGTTTCTTCGAAAATCTATAAATTTAAAAGAAACTAATTTATCAAAAGGTATGGAATAAAAACAAAATTTGTACAATCGAGAATCTAACTCTATTCTTAAATGAGCCCAGACCATAGCATTATAGCATTGAATTGGAACAGTAACAAGAATTTTTTTACATCTCTGAAAATAATTAAATATATAGCATTTATACATTAAAAATTTTTGTCAAACACCAAGAAACGAGTTAATTTCAACTATAGTTTCATTGAGTGTTATATCATGTGAAAGGTCATTGTCCTTTAATGCATATGCCATCTTATCTCATTCATCCTCTAGTTTTGGGAAAAATCTCAAAAACATTTCTTTACTAGCCATTCTTCATAACATAACACTGATTGTTCTATCCAACCACAATCTGAGATCGCCTTCTACAGTTTTATAATTTGTAAAAATATTATACATCAAAAAATATATATACATCATTCCTAGAAGCAACATTCATAGTAGGCTAGACTCTACCTTCTCTAGTTTTGAAAGAATTATCGTAAATATCATTTTAATAATCATAATTTAAGGAGGAAATTACTTGATATATTTCCTCAGCCACAGTAAATGAATTCATTTTCACAGGGATATTTTTTTCTACTTTTAAAAAAAAGCTTCAATCCAAGCCAGCTTTAATTTCTGAGAAAAATTATGATTCAAATGGTTAATCAGTGGACCTAAGCGTGTCTTTTTCAAAAACTTCTCTCCGTTTTTAGAGCTAAAATCATTATCATTTTTTAAAGTTAGAATTCCATTTGTGTTAACACATTTGTTTACCAATTTCGCCTCCTTTCAAAGCTTTCCTAACTAATCAGAGTATTCTATGTTTGTATGCCAAAACATAAATTGAAATCAAATATATATATTTTGTGATCAGTTATAGTTCTTAAATCCTGAATCGAAACAATACTATAATTTTTAATTAATATGGTCCTTAGACTGATGATTATCGAAAATGGCCGGTGAATATAAAAATATATTTAAATTTTTTTGACTAAAGGAAATGGATATTAACATGTTACAGTGCGGTGCTAGTTAATTTGCCCTAAACATTACCATAATTAATCTAGACTCCATCTCGCATCGGAACTGCCAATTGCATAA
>JAPMOQ010063072.1:0-10594 GCA_026543055.1 Argiope trifasciata
ACGTTAACTAACTTCTGAGTATGGATTTCTTACAATTTTTTTTATAGAAATTTACAATTAGAGTAGAAATGTCTTGTCAAATTTCATCTATTTAACTCAAAACATTTTTTAGTTATTGTGTTAAAAAAGAAACGTAATTCCAAAAGTCTGATTTTCAAATTCAAGAAAATGAGGAATTTTGTAAAATTCTCGGCTCCGAATTTTTCGACGATTACGATAAATTTTTTCTTGTGTATGTATGAAGAAAGTGAAAAAGAATATTATTTAATGATATGATAAGTTCATTTAAGAAAAGAAATATTTATCTTTAAATAAAAAATATTTAAGCAGGAAATACTTATTTGATTAAAAATACATATATTATTTGCTCATTTTATCAAAATTCAATAAAATTTCTATGATTTTTTTAAATTAACATGACACTACAAATATAAAAACTTTCTCATCTAAAACTGATTGCAAATATACTATCTCGTTATCGAAGACACAAACCAAATTCTATTTATCCTGTTTTCATTTCAGCTCTTATTACTCCATATATCTACAGTTTTTAATTTGTAGCAAACTAATTCAATTGAATTCTTGTTTTGGGGTGGCGTCATTTAACAACATCAAATAACATTTCAAATTAAACATTTAACAGGCTGAAAAACCAGCAATTTAGGCGGAGAAGCTGATCCCCAAGGGCGGCTAGTATAGCGAAAACAAATCCAAGTTTAAAGAAATCTGATTTATTGAGTTGATGAAGATGATGAAATAATTCGAAGAATAAGCCTCTAATCCAATACAAAAAAGTATTATTTCAATGCTTTTACTATCAATCATTATTTATTTTTTGCAAAATTTTCAATTATTGTCTCATTTTTCTAATAGTAAAATTTACTATTATTTTTGCATTGTTCAACTCAATCTAACATAAACGAAATCTTGTTTCCAGCTCATTTCATGGTTCATCCAATCACGCAACTGCTAGCGCCATCTACTAACAAAAAAAATAAATGATATATGGGAAATTTATGGAATAATTAATTATTGGTTTATATATTCATTGGGGGTTCGTAAATATTTTTAAGTGCATTAACATTTTTATTATTTCATTCTCTTATTATAATCTTGAAAAAATTCCTAAATATTATAGTTTAAAATAAACAAATATTTGACGAACAAAAAAGAATCTGACAAAAAGATTCAATGAAAATGTAATATTTTAATAAATTTTAAGTCTTTCTCTAGTATAAAGTTCAAAAGATTACAGTGTAATTATTGTTTATTAGTGATCATTGAGTCATTTTTATGTCATTTTTTTAGTAGTTGTTGTAGGATTAGCTGTGTCATTTTTTAAAATAATGCTTTTAATTATGACATTTAGTTTAGTGCATACAAATTGGCTTACATTGCCTTCTAAGAAATTTCGCACAATAAAAAGATAATTTTTTGTATTTTGTTATTTATTTTACTTCAGAAATTTTCATAAATTAGAAAACGAATAATACATAAACATTAAACAAAATTTGACGAATGCAAACATTAATTGAATTATTTTACATAGGTATGCAAAACATCATCAATAAATACAACAAAATAAATAGATTAGAAAATTTTTGACATATAGTAAGAAATGTAAATAACTAGAATGAATTCAATGTTTTTGTTTCATTTTCTTGCATATTTTATAATAAACTAGCCATTTTTCAATATCAACTGAATTGACGGATTAATATTGGTTGTGTTGATTTTCGATTCATTCTTTTATGTGTAAGTTAAGGTATCCGACTACGTTAAAAACACTGCTTATCGGCCACATTGGAGATTTTTTATTATTTCTTGTAATTTAGACTTTTCTCTTCACGAAACAGTTCATCTTTTTTACGAAAAGGAAGGCCTGACCTACCATCCAAGGTCGATATTTTTCAGCTAAAATTTGTCTTTAGCTTTCATTTTCTCAAAACCTTCATTTCCATGCAAATTCTCCACCGTTAACATTATATACCCAAAACTAATGGAGGTATTTACATAAACATTTCAGCGTGTGTTTTGAATAATATGCGCAATGAAATGAACCAAAAGTTTTATTGTTGGTGAAATACTTTTTCATTTATAGGCGTTTTTAGAAAAATTAAATTGAGAATTTACGGAAAAAATGCATACATGCGCATATTTCTTAACTATAAATTCTTTGAATCTCAAGATTTTTCTGAGATTTTGGTTCATTTCATTCATCATTGTATTCTATAGCTTGATTAGGAAGAAAAATAGGACTGCTACATTAAAATTTTGTGTAGAGTGTAAACCATTTTGGTTAAATTTCAAAATATATTATATTTTCAAATAGTTTTGTTGTATTTATAGTGCTTATTATTGACAATACATCTAAAAACTACAATTTAAAAAAAATTTTCCTACGAACGTTGTCGGATACCTTAATATCAGTAATTCTGCCAAGAAAATATTTTTATGCATAAAATCGTAACAAACCTCACGGCAGTACTATTTTAATATCGACCCAGGTCATTGCACATATGAACCAATTCGACAGAGTCAAGTAGCACGACATTGTAATACTATCGAATAATCTATGGCCTGACTTTCGCAGTTCTGGAACTTCACTTACTTATTCCTCACTTGCCGTCTTAGGCGGACAATTAGTTTGGAGGTAATTTTGGGCTTGTTTAATTTCATTTAAATCCTTTATTTGTTATTTAATATTCATGAGTTCATTAATAAAATATTTTTAAGCATCCAATTGTGGAAGACATATTAACTTATTATCCTAATACCTGTTCAATTCAATTGTACACGGACTTCCATTAAGGAAATCAGTTCAATAATAAATTAATTAACAACAATTATGTTAAAAACATAATTGTTCTATTCACCTATCTTCTAAATACGAAGTATTATAACTTAGCCTTGTAACCGTGACTGTTTCTTCTGCCCTCTATCGGCCGTTGCCATGAAGAATCAGTCTATATCTTGGAAGCGAACGTAAAGCATGATGTATTCCCCGAGTATTATTTTAATGCATATATGTTAAATGTTTTGTCCTAAATAGTTTTGTTTCCGTGTAAATCATGTCCTTTAATGTCATTAAATGTATTTTTAACTAAATTGGCATGATTTATTGATTTTAATAGTCTATCCTGACAGAATTAAAATTTTGGCGCCATTTCGGTCACAGCCTTTTTATTACTTTCTCGTATACATAATATAGAGAAAGTAGTGTTATCGTTATAAAATTTGAACTCGAGATTTTGAAATATCAACGTTTTAGATTTACATGAGTTCGAAAAACATAAAGAGTCTATCTGTCTGTGACTACGATAATTCAAAATTTCAATGACTTTAAAATATCAAATCTTGTGACTACAAATAAAGTTTTGCCTCACATTTTTGTTTCAGGGTGTGTGGAAACGCATCTAAAACACAAATTCTATTTTCAGATATACTATGAACCGCTTATCAGGGATTCTTTGCTAAAAAAATCTCCAGCGATCACGTGATAGATTTAGTAAAAACGCTAAATTCTCGCCAAAGGTTAATAGTTCAGAGCTATTATATGCCAAAGCCATTCAAAGAGTTTTCTAAGATAACACCTTTATTAGAAAGTATGCGAGAAAGTTTTGTGGAGAGATTACTCCAGATAATTCGTCATGTAAATGATACAAACTTTAAACAGAATCTTCTTTAGTTTAAATAAAGAAAGAAATCGCACGACCAAATATTTGATTAAATAATGAAAACGATTAGAATTTCAGTGCAACAGAATAAATTTTTAAAATTTAGACAATTTTTTTTAATTTTTTTAATTTGCACAAATATTTAATTGACATAATTAAAATAAAATTTAAAAAAATTCAATTTGACCCAAAACTATTTTGTAACATTTTCGAAATCTTTTGAAGAAAAACGCCAACTTTTTTCCAAATTTTTGATTTATTAAAATTATACTTCGTTAGAAATTAATAAAAAGTTTATAGTATTTTATCCAGTATTAGGAAGTAAATTATCCTACAAGCAATATTTTTGTTTGTGGAGATATTTTAAAATTACAAATCGTACTTTTTCACTAAAACTATTCGGAACAATTGCTACTTAATTATCTTTATTTTTCTTCAAGACGTGATTAGCAATTCAACAGATAAAGTTAATTCTGAAAAAAAAAAAGAAAAAAAAATGATCCTAGATTTTTTTCATATAGCGGCAACGGCAAAATTTTGAATAACTGTACCTTTATTTCTGATATTTCTGTTTCACTTTTTAAACATGTTTTGGCAACATTTCTTATTGGTTTAAAAAAAAACTCGTTATAGAACTATTGCCAGAAAACATTAATAGAATAATTGAAGAATAATAAAAGAGTTTAAATCGAGGTGATTATTAATAATTTCAGAAAAAGTTTTTATCAGAAAAAGTTATTATTAGATTTATTTCAATGCTATTAATTAAAGAATAATTAAATATTTAATTAATTATTTCAAAACAGTCATTTGAACCTTTGTTTTATTTCAGTGTTTGTAAATAAAATTTGAAATACTTATTCGAAAAATATCCCCAAATATTCGGTAAAAAATGTAAAAAATATCAAAAAAGTATTCTGTAAAAATGAGCAAATCAGTCATTTAAAAAAATCATTTGGTTCAACTGATATCCTTATTTTAATTTAAAAAGACTTCAGACGATAAAAATATTTTTTATAATTTATTTTATGCAAAGAAATTTTTCGAATAAAAAATATTATTCATGAAAGTATTTTAATTCTGATAAACGAAGTTAGCAAAACATTGTGATAGTAAAATTAAATGTTGGGTTATAAAACAAGATAAATATTGTGATATTTGTAACATTGTTATCTCAGAAGACTGAAATCGTCGGCAAATTTTGATTTCATTAAAAATTCATTTTAATCGTAATCGAGATAGGCTTGCAAAGTCACATTACGTCACAACAATAAAGAAAATTACTTTCAGTCTGTTTGTGAATACTGTGAAAGTAACAGAGATAGAAAAAGAAAAAAAAAAAAAAAAACGATGTTTTATACATGTGGAAAATTTCAATTATTTTCTTAGAAATAGTGGTGCTTTAGATTATTATTTGGTAATTGGTAATATTTTTCTTGAGATAAAATCAGCTATCCTTTATGACAGAATTGTTCTATATACATAAAATGAAAACAAAATACAAAACTTATTCTTTTTTTCTCCCTTTATCCCCCCTTCATTTTATGAAAGCCGCTCATATATATTTTACTTGTATTTGTTACTGTAAGTCAGTTCAGACTTAAACGATAATATAAATCCATATTAAATTCTCAGTTTTTAGTAGTATGATTATAACAAACAATGACTTTGTATATTATTTTGTAAAGATACATAATATTTTACAATAAACGCTTGTTTTATTTTTAAACACAGATGTTTTATTTATTATTAAATTTCGCGTTTAAAACAATCTGTGTTTACGATTAACTGCTAAAGCGCCAGATCAACGATGCATATTATTTTTACTTTTTCACAATGTAAACACCAAAATCTGTCCAAAAGAAGAAAAAAAAACAAAGAGAGAAACAAAACGAGATTCAAAGCACTTAATCTGGTCTTGGACTGACAAAAGTGAAATGTGCTGAAATTAAGTAATTTTCAGTTTTGAGTGTATTCGAAATAAAACAAATATAAAAAAGCATACAAAAAAAAACAAACAAAAAAAAACAGTAAACTTTTTTTGTTTTGCAAAATATTTGTTTTAGAGTCATTGTTTGCATCATAGCTCTGAAGGCAGCTGCTAAAACAACATGTTATTGTAGAATTTAATTAAAAATATAACTAGTATAAAACGATAATTTTCCATTATATAAATGTGAAGAAGTATTTTAAAACAAATAAAAATAAAGTAGCTGGAGTAGTCTCCCCAAACTTTTCTCACTATTTTCTAATAAAGATCTTATCACAGATAATGATTCGTATGGTATTCATGGACAATAGTTACGAAATATTGACATTTGGCATAAATTTAGCATTTTCACATAGTCTATCGTGTCATCCTTGGCGAGTTATTTGGCGGTTAGTTCCTGGTATGTAGTTAATGACATCCACATATCGAATTTGAGTTTTAAACGGTTTTACCCAACAAATTTGACATAGCACAACCATTGTAGTAACAAAATCCTATACCAAATTTGATATAAAAATCATTCCGTCTTTATATTATCGCATTTACATGCTTTTGAAAGTAGAGACCGACAGACAGTCAATCCTTTGCTGAATTTCGTTCACAATTCGCAAGGGCTTCTAAACTAAAGATATTAAATCTGTGCATCAAATTTTTCCTTTTTTTTTTCTTAACCTTTCCCTTTTGTAATTATCGTATTAATTTGTGTTAAAATAGCAAGACAGAAAAACTTATTTTGAAGGAATTTTGCACAAATTTTGATAGAAATCTATAAATTCGGTTTAAAGACTACATATCATATTTCAATAGCTCAAGGCATTTTTGAGTGATGTTTGTCACAGATAGACAGTCACACAACACCACTTCATGCCCCAGCAACTATAACCCTCCGGTTATTTCAACAGTGTAATGAGCATGAAGTGGGAGAGACATGGAAAGACGATCTTGTTCTATCCATCCCCATGACTATTGTTCGACGTCCGACAGTTATTGATTGAAATGATAAGGGATTTTATTAGTGATTTTATTAATGATTAGGGATTTTAATATTAGACAAAACAAAGCCGAAGGAAATGAGCCTTTTGCAAACAATTGTCTTTCGAACTGAAGGAGATCTCAGTAAAATCTTGAATTCGAATTTTTTGACGAATTCACAAGAAGAATTAAAATAAAAAACTTTGGTGCTTTCTTTCTGGAACAGAAAAGTTCATGAATTCGTATCTTTGTTTATTATTCCTCAATACATATATCTTTTTTATATTAGGTTAAACGGTTTATTAGACTATATGAATACGAACAAAATAACTAAAAAAACGGAAGCAGTCTCCCCAGAAATTTCTTGCATTCCCTGTAATAAAGTACCTTAAAAATGTGGTACTTGGGTAAAGCCATGAATAAGACTAGTGTTTTTGTATAGATTTTTATTATCAGATTCCTACACATATTAATAATGCATTTCGTAGTAAAGAAAAATGCACTTGTGTATTAATTGCATGGCACTAGTGAATAATTGTCACGAAATACCGATCCTTGGCTTTAGTCTATAGTTTTAACTGAATCTAATCTGTGATCTTGAGTGATTTTACAGCAATTAATCTCTAGTGTATATTTAATGCACACATTTCAGGAAATCGAATACAAATTTTGTTCGCCTATTTTGATACAGATTGAAATCAAAATTTGATACGCAACTATTGCTGTATTCACATAATCATATACTGAATTTCATAAATTTAAATAATTTGTTTTTGAATTTTCATGTTAACACACTTGCAAAAGAGCATATATACAGACAGGCAATCAACCCTTTGACAGATTTGGTTTTAAATTTCTGAAAGATATACATTTTAAATGCTAATGCTGTGAAATAAAAGGCATTTCATTTAACGATCTTGTTAATTAATTATATGCAAATAAAGGAACAGATCGATGGACGGAGGAATGAAAATATGAGGAATTAAGGAGGAATGAAAATATGAGGAATTAAGGAGGAATTTTACATGAGGAATAAAAGTAAATGATAATGCGTTACTTCGAAACACAACATACAATTAGGAATGGATTACTTGGACTCTTCAGTTTTTAATGGCACGATGATGTCATGGGACTCAATTCTATTGCGAGATCTTATTTATACAATAAACTGAACAAATATAAGAATATTAAAATAACATGGCTTTATTGTCTGGTATAATTTAATTCTCAAAGGTATTTTGTTGAGGAAATCAAGATTATCAAGTTATGCATAAAAAATTTCCAGAAAAGCAACTGGTAGCAAAAAGCAGCTATATTTTAGTGAACTGTAAGACCACCTATGTTGTCGCTTTTTTTTCAGAGGCTAACGAACCTCGACAAAAATTTGCTGCTGAGCCAATTCATTTGAAAGCTTTCTTTAGATTATACTATTCGAAAAAAATTAATACCTCTTACAACTTTTACGAACATAATAAAGATAATTTAATATTATTTTTGAATAATGGCCCATACGAATCATATTAGATGAAGATAAACATTATACGGTTCTGAGTTTATTACGCAAGCATTATGTTCTGACCTCTTCTGCTCACCCAATTCGAGCACCCCTGAAAAGGTCAGAGGTCGCAGATCTCATCCCGATCTTTCCTGATAATCGTCTGCAGCTTTTGCGACATTATATATATATTTTTTCAGAGATAAAAAATTAAAAAAAGAAAAGAAGTCATGTCAGAGGTAATATCGTCTGCGTTCTACATATTTTGTGTCATCCACTTTGTGCAGCTGCCACTTTTTTTTTTTCCTTTAAATCTTTCTGGAAAAAACTGAGCTTTAGGAAGATGACTCATTTGTATCAAGTAAAACGCATTGCAGCTTTAAAAAAATTCCTCGCTTTTTTAAAAGTCTTCTTATTATTGTTCTTTTTTTATTTCTGAAAAAAAGGAGACGTTATCTTTTCACTTTTGAAAAGGGATAACACTAATGGTTTATTATTTTTTTCTCCTTAACTTGCTTGTCAAAATGACAATTTAGAAAGTATTAAGTAAAAAAGATGGAAAATGTGTCATGTTATGTTTATATGTGTGAGTTAATGACCATACTTGATTTTTTTATACTGTTTTTCATAATCTTGAATTAAATGTCGAAAAAGAAGAATTAAACAATTATATAAGTCACTTTATATATTATGAGAATCCTATATATGTAATATATTGTAAAATATTCCTATGTTGTAAGTCGCTAATAATCGTAATTATAAAATTATTTTATTTCCAGCAAAATTTTTGATTGGAAATAATAGTTGAATTTTATGTATAAAATATAAAAATTAGGGATTATAAAATATCATTCGCACGAATATAAGTGAATTAAACGTTTACTTGAAGTCCAAGCTAAATAAGTTTTCTCTCTAAAAAGAATTGACATGAACTGCATATTAAAAATATTTTCTTTTTTAATGTAAAATAATGTTAAGAATCCTTTTACAATACAAGTTATTTTTTCTCACTTTTAACAGTTTTATTTAGTAGCTTCAGTGTTGTAAACAGTGAATTGCTTAGAAAAAAAATAGGTTTCAAAATTATATTACAAGGAATTCGATATTCTAGCTCTGCAGTGTGTTTTATCTCACGACTGGAAGTTATTTATGACAGATTTATTGTTTTTAATCGATTCGAAAAGAAAAATAATACAATATTTATTTGACATATTTTTCTTTTCTTTTTACTCGGAGTTTTTTTCTTTTTTGGCTAAAATTTTAGTAAATTTTAGCCAAAATTTACCAAAATAATTGTTTTGATTAGTATTACAAAAATTATTTGTATTATAATTCATTGTAAAAATTATTTGCATTTTGTAAGTATTACAAAAGTTTTAGCCATTTTTTTGTAAAAAATAATTTAAATGGCTAAAATTTTCTGACGAGTTATTAAGCTATTAAAAATTTAAAGAATAAATTTGATTCGTCAGATCAATATTCAATATATGTCATTTCTTAATTTGTTATTTATTCTTAATAGATTCTTTCTAGTGATTAATTCTTTATCTCTACAATCTTCCAAAAAACGAATTTTTTTTCATTTTCTACATGAATGTTTTTCATGGAACAAGTTTTCTCCACTTAATATGTTACTAAGAAAAAAGATAAGAAATAAAAAAATTTACCGAAAAAACCTTCAGTCTTAGGGACGCATAATTGAAAGCAAAAGGCCCTCACCCCCTTTTGACATCCGCCCATTCAATGGCACACCTGAAAAGAGGAAGCGTTTATAAATCCCCCTTTTAATCTAACAAGCTAAAATGACAGGTTTCCTTTGCATCTCCTGACACATGACAGCCACTCCAGCCTCTAAATCAAAGCCGTTGACGTTCGACACTGCCCGTATGTGAAACAATACCTTTCTTCCAAAATAAAGACATTGATGTGAACCGTTCCTGAAGAATGACTGACAGAATGTATGCCCACATTTTGGCGGCTGTAATCGTTCAAACGTTGATGGGTAATGGTGGATTAAGTTGTCAAGTCAGTGATAATGGTCTTTTAAGGAATGACTACATTAGAATAATAGTTTGGCCCTAATAATTTTGAGATCGAATAATTTAATTGAGTGGGATAGCTGGAAAAGATTCCAAAATTTAATAAAAGAGATGTTTGAATTTTAAAAAACTATCCATACTTGTGTAGTATCTTTTTTTACAATAAAGTTCAATAAACAAACACAATATACCAATAAAAATTATTATAAGATATTTATAAGTAAATACAAGCTACACTATGTGTGAAATTACATTATAAGTGCATTAAAAATTATATACAAACTATAAAACATGTATGTACCCTATTTTAATTAAAATATGCACATTGTCAATATGGTACTCGAGAAGCAAACATTTTTCCTGCCAAGAAATGATACCAACATTATTATACGAGTCAAAGATAATATTACCATTCTGTAAC
>JAPMOQ010063072.1:13594-23853 GCA_026543055.1 Argiope trifasciata
ATTGCAATAAAACTTTGAATACTTATTACTTGCACTTACGAAATAGTTATAGGCAGTTGTAAAAACAAGGGACACTTGCGCAATTCAAAATACCATAAATTGTTGTAACAAATAAGATAGTTCAACATCAATCACATAATCTCTCTTTCTATATATAACGCTTATGTGAAAGCAAAACCATGCTGAATTTGTCAATCGTAGTTTGGCAACACTTCGACCTTGCTCGGTAACATCAACACGCGGTTTGATAAGATTTCAAGCGAACGCGTTTGAAAAATTAATGGATAAAATTTTTTACAATGAGTATAGGTCGTGCCGAATCGATTTTAAAGCGAAATCATCGAAAAGTAGCAGACAGGGCGAATGAAAATTCTCATGAATCATACATAAGAAGATCCAGTCGTTCCAAAGGTTCAGTTTTCGAGTGTACTTTTTACCTGTCATTTTTCAACTCCTATTTTGGAATTAACTGTATTTGAATATAGTAGCTTTTACACTTTTGTTTTTGTAAATATCAATTTTTTAAAAAATTTTGTTTATATGGTGGATGAATATATTTCCTAAATGAGAAGGTATTTGTGTTTTCAAAGAACTTTTCTAAGGTTCAATTTTCGAGTGCACTTTTTGCTTCCCATTTTTTTTTATGTCTTTCATTGTTTTATCCCATTTTGGAATAAACTGTTTCAATATATCTTTTGCTAGACTAAAGTGGTTTAGTAGATGTCAAGCGAGCGAAGAGAACTTGGATTGTGACCACAACAGCAGCGATCCGAGAGGAATTCATAACAGTTCCTTGGGCTGGCGAGTATAAACGAGTAGGAGACAAACCCCCTCCCTCTAGTTAAGTTCAAAATTATAGTTTTAAGTTTAATAGTTTAATTACTATAGCTATCTCGTATTTCGACATATATCATTTATAATATGTTTTAATAATAAAGTAAGAATTTAAAAACACCAAAATTTAGACTAAATTTTTCTTAGTTAAAACTGAAAAAAAATATTTCATAAGAATTCATTCTCACTCTCCATGATATATTTAATCTATGTTTGGTCAGATAATTTCGTCCTTTATAGTGCTATCGCGTACAGACAAACACACATTAATTTTTATGTTTAATAGAGATGTATACCATGCAATGTGTTGGTTATTTATAACGTGTTACGCGAATACTAAATACCCAAACTTAAAAAATGCTTCAGTAAAACTTTTGTCACAAGTAATAAAAAAAATTAATTTTATTTGAGTAAATAATATGAAAATACTTTCAAACAGTTCAAACCAGGCTATATTAGTTAACCCATTTGCATCATTAGCGTATATATACGCTCAATTTTCCTGGTCACTATCACTGGAGTCTATATATACGCTGAGTCATGTTATATGCTATGCATTTAATATGATATACAGTGAAACCTCGTTACAACAATATTTTAGGGACCAAATAAATATATTGTTGTAGAGAGGCATATTGTTATATCGAGGGCCCACATATTTTAAGCATTTAATAAGAGTTTTTTTATTATTATTGGTTTAAGGTGCATAACTTACTACTTTTAAGTCTATATTTAGAAGAAATTAATTTGTAAAATACTAATAATAGTGGTTTAAATACTAAAAAAATAAATAAGATAAACTCAGAAAATAAGCACAGAAATATTCACATACCTGAAAACACTTTTTATTGAAAAGAATCCAGTATTTTTGTTTGTTTATTCATTTTTTTAACTGTTAAGTTCACCAATACTGTATGCATTGAGTCTAGTGCACGAAAATGTTCTTCATTTGTCGACGGAAGGCTTGAAAAAAATGTCCGCAGGGAATTCACAGATTGAAGAGCTTCCTGGGATGACAATAAGGACTGCGATGGACCTGTATTATCATCATCGTCAATATCATCATCATCTTCATAATAAGTTATTGATTATGAAACTTGCTTGACCGGTTTTTGAGGGTAGAAACGGAAAATTGCTGGCGACATTTCACCGTGTGATAAGGCCTTTAGGGAACAATATCGCGTGAAAGAAAGAAAAGTTTAAACCAAATGTTTCGCGTAGAACTCAAAATCGTTGAAGACTATAAAACAACCTTTGAACTCACTTTTCAGACGTCACTTAACAACACCCCGCCTCCATCTCCCCCTGTTCCTCTAACAAAGGGCACTTGTTCTTTGACAAGGTGACCAGACAGGTCCAGATGTCCTTAAACCTTATCAGAATTCCAAAGCTTACTGGGAAATGAGACTAGGCATACATTTACACTTCACCCCCCCCCCCTCACCAACTCCAATTCCCAAAAGGGTGGTCTTCATCTGTTTTGAAATCTGAACAATAGCTATTTACTCAGGGATAAGTTGAATATCAACAATGAGTCTTTATAGACGGAAAAAATAACAAAAGAAAACGAAAAAAAAAAAAGCATTTGAAAATCAAAATATTATTATAAAGGGAGAAAATAATACTGAAATTTAGATTGAAAAAATTGTTTTACAGAGGTTTATTGTTCTAGAGAATATCGCAATATTGAGGGGAGATTAACATTAGTTTATATGCAAAATCACCGGGACTACAAAACACTATTGTAGTAGAGGGAGTTATTGTTGTATCGGGTATCGTTGTAGCGAGAGTTTACTGTATACTATATTCATATTATACACCTATATACCTATATGCAACCCACATTTAAAGTATTACCACATTGAACAAAATTACTAACAAATAATGCTCAAAAATGATTTTTTTCCTACGTTTTTACAATTTTACACCTAAATATGAAATAAAAAATTTTCCGTGATATGGACCTTTTTTTCATATTTTAACATGATGCAAATGGGTTAATAATAAATAAATGAATTATGTCTGAAAAAAAGAGCAGCGGTGAAAAAAAAAAACTTTTCAAACACAATTTGAAAAAAAAAAAAAAAAAAAAAAAAGATTGACATGCTTAACATGACCACTGACATACGAACACCAACCAATCTGTAAGAGAAACCATTCATTAGTTGCACGACAGGAAAGCAGCTTAAAAGCACCAAAAATCAGTTCCCATCGCCTCCGATACGCATCAGACGATCTGGTACGCCCTCCGCGAACGCCCGGTACAGATCATCGGAATCATTAATAACACCACCCCCTCAGGGTTTTTTCAATCCTTCATTGGGTTTCATCACCGAAATTCGGACAGACGCAACCAGCTTCCGGTGCTGCTACTGGAAGCTGTCAAGTCGTCAGGTCCTTTGGATGGGCCATTTTTTTGTGGGATCTGTGGCATTGTGTTTGGTCGCTTTGCTGTATCCGGTACATGGTCAATGGGCACGCGACCTTTAGGATTTGGATTTTTTAGGGGCTTTGTTGTGGTTGAGATAAACGAAAAGCGGTGAAAAAAAAATGATTTTCACAACTGAAGTACAGATCAAGAGATTCAAATGATGATTACAAAAATAATGAATAATAAGGACACTACGAGAAAGTGTATTAATGTGGTACAAAACCCATTAGTTATTCAGCCACTGTTCGTGTCATATTTGACGTAAAAATTGTCCAATAAATGTTTTTAGATGTTAAAACAGACATCACTAGCTTAATGATTGTTTAGCTAATTGTTAAGCAATCACTACACCCCAATTCTCTGATATGATCGCTTTATTGACAAATAAAGTATAGGATGCTTTGCCAAGGCATGATTAATCGATAACTCATTCTTTACCACCTTTAAACAGTGTTTTTGATTCACGGCGTCTTGGCATAGGGGTAAAGCGTCTTCTCCGTGATCGTTCCGTCCTGTGCTCGAGTCCGGTTCGGGCATTGGTGTTCTTTTTTTTAATTCTATTTGTAAGATGTGCCTTCCTGTAAAAAGGAGTTGTGCAAGCGGATGAGTAATGCGTGAGCGGGAAAGTCGTATCCATGGCCCTACATGGTGCTACTGAAAAAAAAAATCAAAAGATGCACCCTATCGGCGTAAATCGCTGTCTTCGTAACAGCGGGTACATCCAATGCCAAGTGCCTTAAGAAAACAACGAACATTTTATTTCTAACACTCATATTTGTAAAATATGTTGAATCTCTTGGTTAAGTATGTTGATGTGGCGCTGCAATTGCCAAAACGAGCTTGTATTGTACGATTTGTTACGATTCGAATCCTTGTAAACATTGGTGAAAGTTACGGAAAGTGAGTGACGTATCCGAAATAAAATTATGAAATTAAAATAGTTTTTTTTTCGTGCAATATGATGCAATCTATGTTTTGGAAAGTACATCTTCTGCTGCATAACAAAAAAAATGGCTTTAAATGATTTTTACTACTAGTATAAAATAAAGAAGGCATTCTTTAAAATTAATTAATTGGAGTTTTGTCCTCATTTATAATAAAACATTATTTTATCAATATCCGGTATTTTTAAGCTTATATTTTCTCTTTTGAACAATATAAATCAAATATTTGCTTTTTAACAAACCCTTAAATTATATTTTTTAAAGATTTTTAAAAATCTCTTTATGAATATTGCCAGTCAGTATTAGTAATCGATTTAACTATATAAATGAAATAACTTTCAATTTAAATATTATATTCAATATTTACTTTTTAATAATTTAATAAAGTTATTTTTTTATTAAATCGTTTTATGAATATTACCGGCCAGTTTTAATAATCAATTTAACTACGTAGATCAAATAACTTTCGATTTAAATATTATATTCAGTATTTACTTTTTAATAAATTTGTAAAAATAATTTTTAAAGATCTTTAAAAATTATTTTAAGAATATTGCCAGTCAGTTTTCAATAAATAATTTGATTTATTTAAAAATATAAAGAAAAAAAACAAAAAAAAAATGAAGACCACATTTTTCATTCAAAGATAACGATCAAATAGAAAATAAAGCACGTGCTTGAATTTATGTCAGAAAGAATCTTCTAGAATTTTGTAAAATAGTTAATTTTATCAATGTTGCCATTAAATCTTTAATTGTTAAAAAACTAATTAAATAAAAGAAAGCAGAAAACTTTAATACACGTGCATCTAATTTCGCACATTCAATCAACCTATGGAAAAACAAATAAATGGAAAAGTTTTGTTTCCTCTAAGTGTGGCAACATTTTCGACTCTATAAATCAACCTTCTTTTTTTTTTTAAAAAAAAAAAAAGGAAATCAAATTAATTTTAACAGGTATAATTTCATAACATAACTTGCCTATTATCTACGATAGTAAATTTGAAACCGACATAAACATATAACCAGTCGTGCAAAACGGCAACTTTTTACAGACAAGTTTACACACCATTCATATGAGTCTCCATAAATAATCACTCGAGTGCTCCTAACAAATAACCACCAAGTCCTTCATAATCCAACCGGAAAGCTTATGAATATGAGTTAGATCATCGTATATTCGTTTGTTCGACACCCCCACCTCCTACCCCTCACGAAACATCCCCCCTTCCATATTTCTAGAGGGGGAGGGGCTGGCTCAGAAAACGGCAGTCGTCATCCATCACATTCATTAGTGGCTTTTTCCTCTGCGGGAGTCGTCTGATTTTTTTATATTCTAGTTGTTGCCAATATCAAAAGGAAAGTTTTGAAATATCTGGTTTCCGACAGTAGCTCAGCAGACGATATTAATGAAACTCGAGGAGCCGGTAGGGAACGGTAATGAAAAATGGTAAGGGTGTAGGGCGTGTAAAAGATATGAAAGATTCGAAGACTCCAATTTCGTTGAGAGGAAGTGGGTGTCCACGAGTTTTCGAGCGAAATTAATTGTCGTCTGTTTTGGAATAAAAGGCGAAACGGTGGCAGACGATATGTATATATTCAGCTTCACGTTTACACCTGGGTGGCTGTAATGCCGTTAATTTGTATCCCTAACAAAAGATTTCCCTTATGATAACTTCATAAAAGAGTTACATTTGTAAATTTTCAAAAATATTAATGTACGCAATATAGAAGTATTTGTTCGTGGAAAGTGGCAACAATGTGTTCATTAGTCGATTCTTATTTTTTTTATACAGGAAAAGGAATAATACAAAAATATATATGTCACTAATGAATAATTGTTAATCTGAACCTAAAGTTGTAATAAAAGGCTTTGTAATTTCTTTGAGTCAACGGTATGTCGATTCACAACCTGAAATTATTTTCTAGATTTTCTAATGACTGCTTATTTTATTAATTCATTATAAATTTTATAGTGATATATAATTCATTATAAATTTCTATCTAATTTCTAAAGCTTCAATACAAACACCTTAATAACCCAGTTACACATTTTCGGATGTTGGTTAGAACAGGAACACGTGTTATTAGTTGTCTACCGGAAAAGGAATAATCAAATATATATAGATAGATAGATATGTATATAAATCACTAATGAATGATTGTTAATCTGAACCTAAGTTATTA
This sequence comes from Argiope trifasciata, assembly GCA_026543055.1. Taxonomy (NCBI): domain Eukaryota; kingdom Metazoa; phylum Arthropoda; class Arachnida; order Araneae; family Araneidae; genus Argiope; species Argiope trifasciata. The sequence goes on from JAPMOQ010063072.1 coordinate 19,990, forward strand.
CAAAAGGCTTTGCAATTTCTAAGAGCCAACGGTATGTCGATTCAGAACCTGAAACTATTTCCTACATTTTATAATGACTGCTATTTTATTAATTCATCATAAATTTTATATCGATATATAATTCATTATAAGTTTCTATCATATTTCTAAAGCTTCAATATAAGCACCTTAATAGCCCAGTTATACAATCTAAAGTGTTGGCTAAAATAGGATTCAGGAATTGTTGTTATTGATCCTTATTGTTCCTATTGATTCATTAGTTGTTTCTTATTTTGATGGGTGCAGGAAAAAGGAAGAATTAAAAAATATATACATCATCCTTGAATGATAGTGAATCTGAACTTAAAGCTATTACAAATTGTCTTGCAATTCCTAAGAACCAACGGTGCATAGATTCATTACCGGAAAAATTTTTCTATATTTTCTAACAACCGCTATTCTCTAAATTATTTGTAAATTTTATAGCTATAATTATCAATCAATTTTCTCAAGCTTTAGTCCGAACACATTCTTAGATATGTAGACTAGAAATTTGACTGGAATAGGAATTGGAATTATCCATCAAAATAAGAATCATTAGTTGATTTTTATTTTTTGTGGATGCAGTGAAACCTCGTTACAACAATATTTTAGGGACCAAATAAATATATTGTTGTAGAGAGGCATATTGTTATATAGAGGGCCCACATATTTTGAGCATTTAATAAAAGTTTTTTATTATTATTATTATTAGTTTAAGGTGCATAACATACTACTTTTAAGTCTATATTTAGAAGAAATTAATTTGTAAAATACTAATAATGGTGGTTTAAATACTAAAAAAATAAATAAATAAGATAAATTCAGAAAATAAGCACAGAAATATTCCCATGCCTGAAAACACTTTTTATTGAAAATAATCCAATATTTTTGTTTGTTTATTCATTTTTTTAACTGTTAAGTTCACCAATACTGTATGCATTGAGTCTAATGCACGAAAATGTTCTTCATTTGTCGACGGAAGGCTTGAAAAAAATGTCTGTAGAGAATTCACAGATTGAAGAGCTACCTGGGATGACAATAAGGATTGCGATGGACCTGTATTATCATCATCATCAATATCATCATCATCTTCATCATTGTTTCCTATCTCATCAGTAATTTCAGAGAGAATATCTTCATCAGTAACTCCTGCGAAAACCATAAGATCATCATCTGCTATTAAATTGTCTTCTATACTAATTCCAAACTTTTTACCGCTTGTTTCTTCAAGTTGGGATACGGAATTTTTGATGTGCAAAACACATTCTTGATCATCTGAGAGATCATTGTCTATGGAATTTTCATCATTATCAGATTTCTTATCTTCCATAACACAAAAACCAGCATTTTTCCAGCAATTCCGAATGGTTTTTTCTGTTACTTCTCACCAACTTCCACAATATCCACAATGAGTCTTAATAGACGGAAAAAATAACAAAAGAAAACGAAAAAAAAAGCATTTTAAAATCAAAATATTATTATAAAGGGAGAAAATAATACTGAAATTTAGATTGAAAAAATCGTTTTACAGAGGTTTATTGTTCTAGAGAATATCGCAATATTGAGGGGAGATTAACATTAGTTTATATGCAAAATCACCGGGACCACAAAACATTATTGTAGTAGAGGGAGTTATTGTTGTATCGGGTATCGTTATAGCGAGATTTTACTGTATAAGAAAATAATTTTTTTTAAAAAATTGCCAGTAATGAATGACAGTGAATCTGAACGTAAAGTCTTTGCAAAATGCTTTGCAATTTCTAAGAACCAACGGAGCATAGATTCACTACCGGAAATAATACGATATATTTTCTAACAACAGCTATTTATTAAATTCTTTATAAATTTTATAGCTATAATTATCAATTTTCCCAAGCTTTAATCCAAACATCTTAATAACTCAGGTATGCAGTCTAGAAAGTTGGCTGGAACAGGAATCGGAATTTTTTATCAAAATAAAAATTTTTAGTTGATTCTTACATTCCTGGATACAGTAATAAATGACGATGAATCTGAAGGTAAAGTCTTTACAAAATGCTTTGTAATTTCTAAGAATACAACGGAACATAGAACCACTACCGGAAATAATCTATATTTTCTAACAATCGCTATTTTATAAATTCGTTAAAAATTTTATAGTTATAATTATCATATTTCAAGAGCTTGATAATTGAAACGTGAAATGTAGAATGTTGGTTTTTAACTGGAGTTACAATTAACATTTTAACAATTACAATTTTGGAATTTTTAGATGTATATATTAGAATATAAATATGTTTAAAAATATTCTTATTTCAAAAGTATAATTTAAATAAATGTATAAATAAATAAACTTTATTTCAAAAAGCGTTTTTAAAATTTAAAAACAATTGAAACTAAGTAATTTTTTCTTTTCTTTTCTCTAATTTCCTTATGTAAAAATATGTTTGTGATAAAAATACATTTTTTAGAGATTTCATCTAAAAATTATTTTCTAGAAATATTTTTCAAAAGAATTTTGTAATTTTCGTGATTGAAATTTACTTTGAAAAACTTTTTGAATTTTATTTAAAAATTTTAGGCTACACTAATCTTGATTCATATTTGTAGTTCTTATATTTTGTTTTCCAAAAATATAATTTTAAAAAATTTAGTTAATGAAATTATTAATCGTCATATCTTTGACTCTAAGACGTATTTGATAATGAAACGTTAAGTAAAGGATTTATATTTTTAATTGAAAAATTTCAAATAGGAACTCATTTAAAAATTATTTTAACTATATTATTAACATACAACCATAAAAATTTGTGATTTCTCATGGAACAATAATAATAAACTAATAAATTAAATAATAATAATAAATTTCGGTGGTTATTTATTCTTACATTATCAATAATCCAATAGAATCAATCTACTCAATTTTAATGAATAAGTTGAATTCTATTTTAAAATACAAAATAAACATTAAACAACTTTATTTTTTAGTCACGTTTGCTTAGTGATAAAATACCTTTTTAAATCTGCCATTTTTTTTTGTGGGAGGGGAGGTTGTATCACTGTTTTATTGATACAAAAAAATTGAGAATATGGGGGGAAAGAAAATGGAGAATATGGGGGCGTGGCAGACTGCCATTGACGAAATACTCGTATTCATTTATACGAGCTTTAAAAACAAGCGAAATGGGGGTGGGGTAGAGGAACTTTCTCCAAAGAGAATATACAATGAATTGTAGTTTTCAGATTTCTCACGAAAATATGAGGGTGGTTGAGATAAGGTAATCAATGACGACATATTTGGAAGGGAAGGGGATATCTTGAGCTTTCATGTGAAATAAAAATTTACAAAACTCGAGCTTGATGTTGAGCTGAAGAAATGGTTATTTTATTTTGTATAGAAAACCCAGTTAGTTTTAATTAGACAAATTTAACACTATTTTTCTTACTAGCCGAATTTAATCGCTCGTATTTTGTTTTATAAACATGATTCTCTTTGTAAAATTTTAGATTCTTTGATTTAGGATTTCAAACACAAATCCTTGCGTTGCTAAAAGAACTGTAAAAGCTGTCGAGGTATCCGACTACGTTAAAAACACTGGTTATCGACCACATTGGCAAATTAAAAAAAAAAAATGTTATTTCTTGTAGTTCAGAGTTTCTTCTTTCCAAAATGGTTTATTTTTTCTAGGAAAAGGAAGGCCAGACCTATAGTCCAGGGTCACATATTTTCAAGCTAATATTTGTCTTTCACTTCACTTTCTCAAAATTTTAAAAATCATAAAAATTCTCCTCCATTGACATGACACCTCAAATATATTGTTACAGTTTTTGTATTTAAAATGTGTTTATAATGCTAAATTATGT
>JAPMOQ010063084.1:0-13277 GCA_026543055.1 Argiope trifasciata
CCAAAAATATTGCAGTAAAAATATTTTTACGCCATCTTTATTTTCAAAAATTGTCTTTTAAATTATGTTAAAGATTTCATTGCATAAATCTATTTTCTACGTTTAATCCATTTTAAAAGAAAATATTTTAATCCCATTTTCTGACATTAAACGTCATAATTCCAAACGAATCACGTTTTACTATAAATAGTTTCTTTCATTACCATTCTTAAAGAACACCGAGTTTTACAATTCTGAAAGAATACACAAATCTAATGCATAAAAATGCCTATTTTTTCGTTTGCGTTTTATGCACTGTCATACCGTTCATCCTATTTGGATGAAACATTACCAAATGATTGATGGATTGCACATAATAGTATTTTTCTCGGTGGCAGTAACGCGCCGGGTTGCAGCTAGTTGACAATATCAAGAAGAGTCTAGTTATAATAATCTAGTCATTATCATCTACTTTCATACTTAAAAGTAATAAACTTTCCTAAGTGTAATCGAGAATTCAAAATCAAAGTAGACCTAAATCGCATCCAAGCACCTGATTATTCCACACTTTCCTTTTACTCTTCCAATCTCTTAAAAATATTTCCACCGTAAGAAAGCAGCTCCTTTTTTCTTCTTTTATACATCATTTAAAAATATGCAATTTACTTTTAGAGCCTTCAGAGGGGCTGTGTTACAAACTACAACCCACGTCCACGCAGAAATGCAACGCCCTCTGAAGCCCATCTTAACAGTACTGCAGTGGAAAAAAAAAGGAAATTGGGAAAAAAAAATTGATGTTGAGGAAAAGTCTTGGGAAACGGCAAGGTGTGATTAACATGCCTTCGAGATAAAAACTAAAAAGGGAAAACAGCGAAGGAGGAAATAATTGAAAAAAAAAAGAAACGAGATTAAAAAAAATGACAAATTCAAAATTTTCTTTTCATCGAGTTTTTGGCATCATTTCCCAGCTTCACATTATACATTTAGAGTATGTTGTTTCTAACGGATCATTTCGATAAAGTTGGAACATTTTTTTTTGGTTTGTTTTCGTAATTTTGGAAAATGCTTTTTTGTTTGTTTAGTTGAACTCAACCACTTTATTATTTTATTTTATTCTGAAAATAACGTAACTTTTAACCATTTCGAATTTTTTGAAGGGTAGGAAAATGGTTTTTAAAATTGAATATATTGTAATTTTCAAACTGTGAATGATGTCATCATAAGAAAGGGCCTTTTAAAGTAATCTGTATTGGACAGTACGTGGGTGTCCCATTAGTGATCCCAAAGCTAGTTGACAGACTTGGAGACTATTTGGCGACTTGGTGACGACTTTGGCTATAAAATGTATAATTCTCGAAGCATCGAGAATTTTGTCGATCCGTCCATTAGGAACCGAGATTAGCCTAGAAGCTTCTTGCCTTCCCACTCCCTGTAGCTATAAAAGGTCTGCAATCTGAAGCTGCGAGTAGTCTCGAAAACTCGTTGTAGTCGTAAATTGGGAATCGTACTAAGAACCGGTTGGAGTCGCCGAGAGTATACCGAAGCAACAGGGGAATATTGAATTGATGTGTGCTTGTAGTAGCCAGTTGTGTGAAGTAGTGAGTCTCCAGCGAAAGTGAGAAGAGACAGAGGAGAGTTTTAGTCATCTGGAGTGGCCGTAGAGTGGTCATTCTACGAAGATACCCTATCCTGCTGAATCCTGCCTGGTCGCTTTGTGTGCTGTGGACGCTGTCGCTACTTGTGAGCTACTGTTGTTGTTGTGTGCTTCTGTGTGTTCGTATCGTTTGTACATATTTGTCATCTTTGTACCGTCCTGTTTTCGTGTAAATAAACGTCATCGTTGTTTCTTACTGATGCTTGCTGTTTTTGTTTCACACCATATACCCACTAAACATAAACAAACCGAATGATCCTGAACAGTATTATATTTTTGTAAAAAAATATCTATGCAAGTAAATCATAAATGAAAATTTGGTGTCAAAAAGATCCACGTATGTGCTAATGTTTAAAAAATGTGTATAAGTACTGATGGGTGTGTAACAGACTTCATTTATGCTAACATAAAACGAAAAAAATTATATTCCTTGTCAATACTGAATGTAGTACATTTTCTTCTTTATTTTAACGGAAATTATCAGTACAAATAAAAATAAATGTTTATCTGTATGTCACCTGGTGACATACAGATCTGGGGAGTATATCTGGGGAGTATATTTTGACAAGTAAGAATGGCGCAGAGCACCTGATTACTTCACTAGCACGTTTTTACCGAGCAGGAATATATTAGCACTCTTCTAAAAACATTTCAACCGTAAGCAAACAAGTTTTTTTCCCCCACTCTTTCAAACGTCACCTTAAACTAAGCAATTTATTTCGGAAGCCTTCAAAGGAGCGATATTAAAAGCTGCACCACGCAGAAATGCAACTTTTCGAGAAGCCCATCTCACAGTGGAAGTGAAGTGAGGGGGTGAGGGAAAAAAACACTCTGGCGAAAGGCCCCTGAGAAACGGCAAGGTGTGATTAACTCGCTCCCGAGATAAAACTGCACGGCGGAGCGGAAAAAAATGGGGCCTAAAAAATGAAGAAATTAAAATTGCTTTTGCATCGAGTTGTTGATACAGCTTTCCGCTAGCATTTCGTTGGCTTTGGTTGCTTGATGGGGAATCATTTTGGCGAAACTGGAGAACGTGTTTTGTTGTTGTTTTGTCTCATAATGTGCACAAATGTGTTTTTAAAATTTTGTTTGAATTTCAAAACAATCTTTTATGTGATTTTATTTTAATTCAGTTCAATCCCATGGTTCTGATGTCTTAATTTGAAAATAAAACACTATATTGTTTTCAGCCACTAAAGAAGTATGTGAAAATAAAGTGTGTGCGTGTGTATTTGAAAAAAAAATTACATTCCATTAAAATAACAGCTATGATGTCATGATTCTGCGTCTACCTTTTTAAAACGCATCTGCTGTTTAAGAAGTAAGCGTAATAATAAAGCAATACCGGTCAAAGCAGGTCAACCGTTTAAAAAAGCATCTGCTTTCAAAGATGAATACGTAATAATAATGCAATACTTTTAAAGGCGCCTAAAAATAAATGCTATTAAAAGAGGATGATGAATATTGCCATTAATGCTATATTCATTGTTTTCGTGATTTCGAGCTTCATTTATTCGTTGCCTTCCATTATTCAAACGGAAGGCATTATTCGAAATGCTGCCCAAATCAGCTACTACAACAGCAACTATTAATATTCCTGTCAGTGATTTGAAAAAACACATTACTTTGCTCCATCTCTCGAAATGGCAGATGCAGTGGGATCTGTTTACAGAACACAAACTTCATAGTGTTCAACCTCGTATTGAACTTTGGCTATTTCTTCCAAATAGAAAAGCGGATGCAATCTGAGCGTATAGGTCGTACTAGATTCACCCATCAACGTCTACTTTTTGGAGGAGAGGCACCAATCTGCACTCAATGCAATTGCATCATGACTGCTTACCATATTCTCGCTGAATGTCCAAACTTTAGTAATCAACGCTTATACCATTTTAACAACGATTTTTCTGATTTGCTTGACAAAACACCACATGCTCATCTTTTTGCTTTTTCGAAATCAATAGGTTTTTATCTCCCTATTTAAATATTCTTCATGTTTTTGCATTGCAATTTACAGCTGAAAATATATATTTTAATCCTAAAACAAATACAGTTTGGCGCAGCATAACCAACATCATGGCTGCTGTGCCAATAAAATGCAAAAACTCCTAACTCCATTATTCAAGAGCCTCAAACGAAAACAACACCATGTTCTCGCACGATAATGAATAGTGTAGATACTAATCCAATTTACCACTTTAAATTTCTACGTTTATGAAGTATAGAGAAAAAATCGTGATCGTCAAAATATCCTTACAGGTAAATTTAAAATTAATATTCACTTTTTAAATTTCATACATAGGTACGTATATGTGAACACTGCGTTAGTTTATTGAAAGGTGTTTTGATGTGCGTTAAAAAACATTGAAAAATACTGAGGCTCCTGAAAAGTGTTGCCTTCTGAAGTTCGTTGAAAAAACATTGAAAAATGCTGTTCCTTCTTTTGGGAAATAAACTTGTTTCTTTTTTTAAAAAAATATGTAGCTCTGTTTCATTGTAGTTTAAAAACAAAGGAAGTCACGAAAAAATGACAGAATTACACAATAATACTTGCTCGTTCTATACAATCTTCACAATGCTCTATTTTTCAAAATAATTTGGCTCGCATTCTTGTGCAACGTATTATAAAAACTCCAAATCAACATAAGCTCGCACATCCAGAACTTGACAACATTACCCACATTCATTCTACTAGGTTTCTAAATTGTGCTAATTAGAATTTCCATTTGAGCAGAAGTGCTAACGGGTATTTTCTGTGACTATAGAATGTCCACCATCTTAATAATCGCCTTTCTAACAATAAAAATAATTCACTTGTTAAAAAAATAAATTTCAGCTACAGTTTTTAGTACTGAAACAGATAAAGATTCATCTATCTAAGTAAAAATGAATATTTGTCTAGTATGTCTCTTCTGCCTTCTGGGTCAGCTTATTGTTTACACCCACGTGAGGCGTAGTACAATGACCTGAATTTTTTTAAAAATTGAATCTCAACCGCATCTATTGACCAAGGATTCATCTCCAAATACTTCGCCGAGGAGACACAAAAGATTCTGTAGAAATGCCAAATCCAAGTGAAAGGTTCATATTTTGTAATAATACACAAATGTCATGCAAGTCTCAGAGGTATAAACTTTATGACGGATTATAACAGAAAATTTTGGGGAGAACTTTTTTTTCAACTTTTAATTAAATTTTAGCATTTTTGGCAGTAACTACCAAAAATATTGTAGAACAAATAATTTTGCACCCTCTCAGTTTTCAAAAAATTATCTTTTTCAACTATATTAAAGATTTTATAGCATAAATATAGTTTCTATCTTTAATCAATTTTGAACGAAACTATCTTAATCTCGTTTTGTGACATTAGAATTATGAACGAATATGAAGCGAATCACGAGATGCAATAAATTGTTTCTTTCATTACCGTCCTGAAAGAATACCAAAATTTAGAGTTCTAAAAGAATTGAAAGAAGAACTGCATTTCTGAGGTAAACATTTCAGCAGATTCTGGGAGGAAGTTTTGGGTAGACAAACACTGGGAGTTTAGATTTTGATTAAATTTTATCATTTTTCGCAGTAACCACCAAAAATATGGTAGTGCAAATGATGTTGCAGCATCTTCATTTTCAAAAAAATTACTTTTTCATTTATATTAAAGACTTTATGGTATAAGTATAAATATATTCTCAATGTTTAATCAGTTTTTAAAGAAAATATTTTAATCCCATTTTCTAACATTTAATTTGAGAATTCTGAACGAACACGAAAAAGAAGGGAGGTACAATAAATAGAAGAAAGACTATAAATGTTTACACTTCAAAAAGAGAACACAAATCTGATACATAAAAATGCATATTCGCTTGTTCGTATTTTATATACTGTCGTATCATTCATAATATTTCTATAAAACATTGCCAAATGATGGACTGTATAGCACTTAATATTATTTCCTTCGGCGGCAGCAACGCGCCAGGTACCAGCTAGTATATAATAGAAATGCTCCTGACAAAAGCAAACGTTTCACCTTACTGCCTTCTAGAAAACTAAAAAGCGTTAAATATTATGAAATTTGAAATCAGCTTAATCAGACTACGCAATAAGCTTCAATTATCCTCGAAACATAATATCTTTATCACAAACATCAAGTTCCTCCGCACCATTTTCGATGCTTCGAAAACAAGATGTGATTCTAGGAGAGAAAAAAAAATCAAAGATTATGTCTTTTATTGGACGTAAATCAAAAATGAACAATTTTTCCGAGCGAAGAAGAAGGCACGAAAGGGTATCATTTTTTTTTTTTATATAAATACCTTGTTCCCTATTTTTCTTTAATTGCCTGCGGAGGAAAAATCCTGGGGGAAAAAATGACGTTACAATTTTTATTCGTCCGTTTTTTATCAACGTGGAAAAGCTCGCGGGCAACGCTCCTATCGCGTGATTGTTTTTGTTCGAGAATTCGGAGTATCTTTCGCCACCTATCTAGTTCTCTTTATTATCTTTCAGCTGCATAATGGCTCAGGGGGAGGAAAGAGATCATAAAAATCTTTGAAACCGAAATCTGCCCGTGCTGCCATGTTTGGGTCAAAAGTGTTGCGATGCAAATAATTACGATATTTGATCTCAAATTTAAGTAAATAATGAGATAAAATCGTTGGTTGATATGGTAGCCTATTTCCTTTTCTGAAGATTATGTACAAACCAGAAACTTCCAAAACTGTTCAGAACTCCAAAGATTTTTTATTGCTTCAAAATGTTCTTCAGCTTTCAAAGGATACCAAGATGGCGTCAATATTCGGAATATTTCTAGAATTATAAGAATTTTTCTTGAGGTACTTTCACTCAAAACTCTAGTTCCGGTTTTTAAACAAATAAACTCATTTCTTGAAGAATGATATTTTCCCATTATGTTGTTCTATTCAAACAATCGTAACTCAGTAAGAAATGAATCCAAGTACAATGATTTACGCACCAAAATAATCTGTATGAAACAGTGTTTTGCTTCCCCATCAAAGTTATATTCACAGATATAAATTTTTAATAGCTTTTTTAAAGTTAAAATGACAGAAAAAAGTGGTTTTAGATGAAAACTTAGATAGAAAACTATATATTGTTATAACTTGATTGAAACAGACCACATGAAGACTCATCCTTTCCAACTGAATGGTGTGTCATGACAAATGAGAATTTGAGATATCGTGTTTAAAAAAATAGGTTAATTAGCTCATTAAATATTAATTAATTGTGTAATATGTTTTTCCCTATTGTTTTAAAACATATATTAATAACCTACAGTGAAAAAATTGACTGATAAAGAAAAAAAAACTTCTAGTGTGCATGTTCACCTTAATAGAAATATTAATTAAAACTGTTTGTGTTGTTTTTATGCGTCTTGTTATATTTCAACATATAATGACAATGCAGCTAATCATGTTTGTCTCACGACTTGTTTGAAACTAATTCCCAACTGTTGTCTTCCGAGTTAGGATAAAACATTTTGAAGTAACCTCGCAGAAATACTGAATTATTGGTGCTCGCAATTCTTAAGTTGCCTTCTTTGTTTAATAAAAATAAATCAGTTGGAACCAGATAAAAAAAAAACTGGTTTAATATTAAGAGCAAGTGAGTCGAATAAAATTCCTTCGACATTTTCAACGTTTTATTTCAATAAAAATTTCAAAAAAATCCTCATTTGAATGCTATAAATATTCTGGGGGCATTCTTCTCCGTTTTCAGCAGAAATTGTATAACGAGGATTGATATCAAATGGCAAACTTGTATTAAAAAAATTTCAGTCGGCGATCTGACATAAGGGTAGCGTGTCTTCCCCGTGATCTGGGCGTCTAGGGTTAGAGTCCCGGTTCGGGCATGGTTGTCATTCTGCGCTCTATCTGTGGGTAATGTGAATGTGCCCCCCTGTATAAACAGGTTTTGCAAGCGAATGTGAAGCATGAAGAAGCTAAGTTGTACTCTTGACCCTAATGGGAGCTGCTAATAAGCATGGGACTCACTTTTATGCTTAAAATCACTGATGCAATCAGCGGGCTTTACAATGACCCTCAAGTGCCATGGAAAACAACAACAGAAAATTTTGACACTGAAAAGAATAAAAAGATCATGTTTTCTTAATCGAAATCAAAAGCATATAAATCAGCATCTTCTAGGAATTCATTCCAATTTCAAAAGACGGATAAAATCCGTTACTTCATTTATGTCACTAACTTATAATTGTTTCAAGCATGTTGGTGATGGTGAACAGGTGCGTGTGCATGCATCCGTCATCAAATATTTTGGAGTTTATTAATATCACTATTTATTACGTTGTTGTTACGTTGTTACTATTTATTACGTCAATTTTTTTTATTAAGCCTCTATTTTCAGTATTTAACATTGTTTATACAATGATGGAATATAAATTTTAGTACGTATTAGATTAATTAATAATTTAAGGTGCACGGACACACTAGCAGATTTTTTTTTTAAATTTGAATTTAAAAAATCCAGTTTTTTCACAGTACGTCACCAATATATGTTTAAGCACTTTTCAGTAAAATAAATAATATGACGCAATTACTTAATTAATTAATATTTAGCGAACTAAGTAACCTATTTTTTGAAGCACGATATCTTAAATTCTAATTTGCACGGATGCACCATTCTAGTTGGAAATGATGCCTAATATGAGTCTTCACGTTTTCTGCCTCCATCAACTTATTGATTTTTACTTCTTTCTTAACAATTTTTTCATCAAAAATGTATAGAAAAAGTCACATATTTATGTCTTTTCAATTTTTTACTATCCATTAAAAATTTATTTGTATAAATATAGCTTTGATAGAGGTAAAAAACATCCAATGTTTTGTACAGATTATTTTTATATACAAATAATTTTATTTGGTTAATTTCATGTTGATTTATGATTGTTTGTAGGAAGTGACATAGTTGGAAAATATCATTCTTCATCAAATGAGTTTAAACAAACAACAACAAAAAAAAAAAAAAAAACGAAACTAGAGTTTATAGTGAAAGTACCTCGCGAAAAAGCCTTATAGTTCGAGAAATGTTCCCAGTATGGATAGCATCTTGGTATCACTTGAAAGCTAAAAGATGAAAGGGCATTTGGAAGGAATAAAGAAATATTCGATATTTTGAACGATTTTGGAAGTTACTAGTGTACACCTACACCTTAAATCCTTGAGTTCGTCAACGGACTTGTACAAGAGCCATAAATAACAACACAACTAGCACTGATATCCTTTCAGGTTTATGTCATGATAATATTATTATATCCTTACACACACCTTAATTCAGATTCAAAAAGAACATGAATTATTGCATGAGCCAGTGTTGATGTGCTGCAGAAATGAAGTTTCAAGAGTGTAGTTTAGTTTAGTTTAAATATATTAACATCCCGTTTTAAATCAACACCAAGGCTATTTTGAGACGGACCTCGTCCTTTTGAACCGCGGTCAGATGACACCTGAGCTGGCACCCCTCTCTGCACACCAGCGGGAGGACGTTTGGCCGGACAGATTGAACGTGCAAGAGACCTCCCTCACACGACGGTTCTTCGGTGAGTCTCGAACCTGAAACCCTCCGGTTCCGAAGCCGAGGCCTTATCACTAGGCCACCGTGGCCCTTCAAGAGTGTAAGTACACCTTAAATTTGCTGAATATTTGCTAGCGGGACGAATTTTATCTCACAATAAATAATATAAATACAGGGGCTAAATTCTTCCATTGAAAACAAATTGGCAAATGGTTAATCTCTTTCTAGATTTAGATCAAATTTCGGCAGGATATCTACACTAAAGATGTCAAATCTGTGTATCACATGCCATCCGGTTTCAGTTTAGTTTAGTTATATAAACGTCTCGTTTTGAAGCAACACCAGGGTTATTTTGGGGCGACTCTCATCCTTTTGAATCGTGGTCGGAGGACGAGGACGACACCCGAGCTGCCATCCCCCTTTCCACACAACACCAGCGGGAGGACGTTTGGCCCCGATGGATTGAATATCCACCAGACCCCCTCACACGGCGGTTCATCGGTGGAATCGAGTGTCGAACCTGAAACTCACCGGTTTCAAAGCCGAGATCTTACTACCAAGCCACCGCTCCATATGCCAGGACGATAAGAGAGAGTAAAAAATAAATATTGTCCTACCGCCACGAGAAAAACCCTGAACGTGGTTGCCATAAATAGATGAGTCTAACCAAAGAGAGAAGTAGGCATTAAAGCAGGTCACATTCGGCTAACTAAACGCTCTTCATTAGGCGAGAAATTCATCTCGCTTGTGCTAATGCCAATGATATCCGGTTCCTCACCGGTTCTTTTGGCACTAAATGAAATGCAGCCCTTTCCTTCACCTCCAAAATGTAATAGCATATCTCATTTACAAGCCGACTGATCTCTCATTTTATGTTTACCACGGTTTTTCTCGTGGCGGTAGGTCAATAAATAATTTAGTAGCATTCCATTTCGAGTGACCAAACATGGCAACTTCGAAATCGAGTTCTTCGGTTTGCATGAAGCTATCATTAGATGAGCCGAGTTGTCACGAAATCGTTCGTGTCGGATACCTAAAAGACACCCAGGAACCCGAACTGGACTCGCAAGACCCATAAATCTTCGAAGAGATATGTAACCTTATCATCGGGAATTGAAATTTCGACTCTTTTTTTCCCCGTCGCGTTATTGCCTTTCCCTGGGAAATAATTAGCCTGCCTCTGTGAGGGATTTTATGGGCAACTGCACACACACTGAGGGAGCGGTTTATTACCGCCGCCGAAATTTATTGCGAAAGTTTTGAGTTATTCACTCGTGCATTCGTCGGCAGTTTTAATCACGTCGTTTTCTCGAGTGAGTGGGTATGGGAACGTCAGGTTGCTGTCTCCGTGTGCCCAAGATTCGAATGTGTCATCTGCTGATTCGCAGTCATCAGTGTTTTTCTTTTAAAAACAGATGACGAATTTTTAAAGTTTTGTCACGAGGCAGCTAATGACGTAATGAATACATACAAGAAAGAAACGACGATTTTAAATTGCGGAGTCTGGCATGGTTATTGAATGGGGAAAAAGTCATACCGTATATATACACATAGCTACACATATTGAAGAAGATATCAAAATTATCAACATAATGCAAACTGATATCAAAATGCATTATCATATCCAAATTATTAACATAATGCAAACTGATATCAAAATTATTAACATGATGCAGATGGATCTAATATTTAATTAATTTCTAAATAACTTGACACTATTAAAGATATTAATTTTATAGACATATGTTCAAAATGATAAATAGCAAGATTTGCACGTTTTACAAATAAAACAACAGGGAGATGAAAATAACTTTATGGAAAAGTTTAATATCGTCATGAGTTTAATTTCAATTTTAAAAGATCAATTAACGCAAACTGCTATCAAAATTATCCACATAATGCGATCAGATATTGGCATAATGTATAAATACGCATGTCATCTAAAATAGGATTAAACATCTTACTTTAAGGTGCACGTACTCACTAGATTTTTTTTTTAATTTTAACTTTAAAAATCCGATTTCTCTCAATCGGGCATTAATACATGTTTAAACTCATTTCAAGGAGAAAAAAACCATATCACTGCAGTTTTTAATTAATTAATGGATATTGTTACGAACGTGTAGTTTTTCTTTCCCGCTCTGATACTGTCATCGTAAGGAAGAGAGATTTACCGTAATATGTATTGGATAGTGAATGGGTGTGACGTCAGAGATCCCAGGGCTTGACGACGAATTCGGAGACAAAATGGAAAATACCCGAAACTTCGAGAATTTTCCCGATCCTTCCATCAGAAGCCGAGATACATCCAGAATGCTCCTGATTGGCCCAGAAGATGTTAGCCCCGCCACCCGCTGGCACATATAAGCAGCCAGTCTGCAGAGGAAAAAAAAGATTAGGCGAAGACCTGAAGAAGAATCAAGAGGAATCAAGCCGAAGTACGGAGGTCTGGTGTTCAAAGAAGAAGACAAGTATCGCTGTGAAATTAATCGAGAAGACCTAAGAAAGAGAGAGGTCTTGAACGGAGGACTGCTGTGTGGCATATTCTGACGACGCATGTGTCTTGTGTCATAGCCCATTGTGTCGTCATCGGGAACAGAGTAGTTCTGATCTGAGGAGTAGTCCCGTTGTGCGAAGTAGTGAGTCGACAGCGAAGGCAAGAAGAGACAGAGGAATAGTTTCAGCCTGTTCCGGAGAGACCTACCTGAGCGTAGAAAAAAATCCCTTAAAGATTCACTCTCCTGCTGAATCCTGTCTGGCCTCTTTGTGAGCCGTGGACATTGTCACAACGGAATTTCTGCCTGTGGACTACTGTCTGCAGTAGAGTACTGCTGTGTGCTGCCCTGTGTATTCGTCTTGGATGTATATAATTGTCTGCTATAAATATTTGTCGTCTGTGTGCTGTCCTGTCTTCGTCCTGTAAATAAACGTCTGTGTTGTGTCGTGTGTGCATCATCTAACACCATACACACGTACTATACGAGGTAAAAAGAACCTGACGGATTGAGGATAAGGAAAATCCGTAACAATAATTAACATGCTATTTAGAATACTTGTTGAAACGTCATACCTTAAATTCTAATTTAAACAGATACACCATTCTAGTTGGAAATGATGTCTGACATTAATCTTCATGTTGTCATGTTCATTTATAGTTTTTTAAACCAATTCTTCATTCACGAGGAACAGAAGAAACGAGATTTTATTTGCCATTTTAACTTTTAAATAGCAATTAAAAATTTATTTCTATATTAGTGGAGGCAAAAAGCATCCACTGTTTCATACAGATTATTTTGATATGCATATCATAGTATTGAGTTCATTTCTAGTCGAGTTATGATAGTTTGAATGAAGCAACAGAGTGGAAAAATATTCTTCTTAAAATGAATTTAAAAGAAAAACAAACGGAACTGGAGGTTTTAGGGAAAGTACCTCCAGACAAATTCTTTATAACTCGAGAAATATTCCAACTATGGATAACATCTCAGTATCGTTTGAAAGCTACAAGATCAAAGAACATTTTGAAGCAATAAAAAAAAAATCGATATTTCGAACGATTTTCGAAGTGTGTACGTACACCTGAAGGTAAATTCGAATCTAATTGCTAGCTGACAAGTGAAAAGGAATTTCCCTTCTGTGAGAATAGGGTAAGTAGAAACTATATGCTTGGGTTCTTATGTAACTTTTAGAGAGCAAACAAGAAGATGAAATTCCAGCACTAAAATATTTTCTAACTAACAATCCCGTCATATTTAGCACATGAGCAATGAAATTCCAATTAGAGCTTACAAGACAATATTATGCTGTGTATTATATTCATGTAGGCCTTTATTGCACTCAAGCGCTATAAGAGTTTTAAAAAATATATAAATTATATAATAAGTATTGTATGTAAAATACAAAAAAACGTGTAGTACATTCTAAAAAAGAATGTATCTTTTACAGATTTTAAGTGCTACAACAATTTAGCAGCACCAGGCTAATAATCAAAATTCAGCAAAATTTCAAACAGATAAAAAATTGGTATCATTAAAATGCAATTTTATATTTTGAAACGGTGTAAAATTCTTTATTATCACGGATGAACACCAAAATT
>JAPMOQ010063084.1:39662-62152 GCA_026543055.1 Argiope trifasciata
TTATCATCGTAATGATTTTAAAGTTGAAGTGGTGTTCATTTTAATATAGTACAGATAAAAAAAACGTTTTGATAATCTACAGCGCCATCTATTGCAGCAAAAATGAGCTAATTTTTTCCCTATTGCGTCATTTCTTTCCCCATGTTGTAATTATAACATGTACCATGTTTCTTCACCATGCTCCGAGTGGTTTTTCCCTTTGCAGTCTTTCAAATACCTGCATTCTAATGACAACCCCCTCGCTCACACCCACCGATGAGAGATCCGTTTTTCTTCAATTTCCTTTGAGGGGCCGCTCAAAGGGTAGAAGGAAAAAAGAACCCGATTTCGCCCCATCCCGACGCTCCCAGAAAAGACGAACCGGGCACTTCCCGGAGAGCGAACGTCCCCCGGAAACCCTCCCGAACCGGTTAATCCTGGGGGTGGGGTTAATAGCGCGACCTTTAATGCGTCTCTAATTACTGGCAATTAAGGGGCAGCGACGAACAATTAAGCTCGGGTGAGGGCCGCTTTAATGGCCTCCGTACACGCCGGACTGCATCTTCATTGAATCCGGATTCCGGGAGTGCACTGGGCCGGACTCCGGGCGGTTGGGGGAGCGAATTTATGGAGGAGTCGATGGACGGGCCTTGAGGGGTGCGGAGGGGTGGATTAGACACTGCGCCGAGGCGAATGGTGAGAGCCCGTTCAGCAGGTTCCAGGGGTTAAATAAAGGGGTTTAATATAGAGACCTGAAATGAACACCATCGGTCAGAAACACCGGCAGTGTGGCAGCTCGGAAAAGGGGGTGTGGGGAGGGGTTGTATTCATCAACTGGTGAAGGGGGCACACCTAAGAATAAACCAGGGGTGCCGAAGCTTTATGGATTCCCGTGCCAGGTTTTTTTTTTCTAAAGAATTATTTAAAATGGAAGAATAGTGTGCTCCTTGATGCACCAAGGATGCCAAGTCACCAATAAATTCACACATTAACATTTCATGACAATATCCAAGACAGCTTTTTTTCGGAATTTGGCTTTAAATAGAATTACTAAATAAAATAAATAACAGAAAGAGACGTTTTTAATTCATTTCAATTAAATTAATAATAAGGTAAAAGTGAAGAATAGTGTGATACATTTTTTATCGCACAATTCATTTCCACTCGTTGTAAAAAAAGCATATACCAAATTTCTTTAGAATACTCCAAGTAGTTTTTCCCTTTAGAATCCTTCAAACGCCTGCGCTTTAATTATAGACACCCTGTATCTTTTTTTTTTTTTTTTTTTGCTTTGAGTTCCTTCCGAGTTTTTTAATCTTGGAGTAAATCGACATCGTCATTTTGATCCGTCCGCCTCCAGGAAATGTGTACCTAAACATGTCTTTGTTGAGCTCTGAATCCTCAGATGAAGCGTATTCATACCTGTAATACATCTTAACGCAAGTTTTACAGAATAACTGAATATCCGTAAGGTTGTTGGAGTGCTTCCCTAGTGTAAATGCTCGAAAGAGATTGAAAAAAGGAATCTAAGCAGTATTTACTTCCAAATGCAAAAATTGCTTGGAAAATTTTTTTAAATGTTTGAGAAAAGAAAATTATAAAAATATGAGGGGGAATAAGGTATAACCTAAAAATATGATGAATTTTAAGTCTTTATGCCCATAATGTATTGTTAAAACAACTTACTGAATGCTTGAAATGCATTTTTCTCAATTATTTTTACTCATTTGTTGCTCACTTCGAATGAAATAACTCAAAATATAATTATCATATTACAATGAAATTGGATGGACTTTGTCTTTATACCATTTTCTAGAGAATGAACTGAAAGAATTTGGATCATGTGAATAGTTTTTATTTTACAGCCTATTTTTTGAGTAATAATCGCACGACCCTATAAAAATTTTATCATAAATCTTTGACTTGTTTTATCTATTACTAGCCGCCTTTGGCGACCAGCTGGTTCGCCATGAGTAATGAGTTCTAAAATTTTCAATTAAATCACATATTCATTAGCCTTGAAGTGATTCCGGGAATTGATTGGCCTGAAATTAATATTTTCTTTAAGATGATGGACGGAAACTTCTAGAAGAACGCGTTTTCCTAATAATTTTCTTTAATTTTATAAATCAGTCAGTTATAATGATTGATTTAGAAAACTGATTGATGTAGCAACTTTTATTTCAAATATTAATAAAAATATTTTGTAAAATAGGGCTCACAGAGCAAAGTATGAAGAAATCTAAAACTCATTATTCATAAATGAATTGTTTGACTCAAACTACATAAAATGTAATTATTTACTTCATATAGATCAAATTACTTGTATTAAACAATATATATGCCTATTAATAATATTTTACAAATTGGCCATTGGAAAGGAATTTGAATGCATATCCTGTATAAATAAAGATAATTTATTCAATTAACGATTTAAATATTGCAAACGATCATAGAATCCTTTGCTTTGCATTCTTTGAAGAAAATATCACATTTTATATTTATTTTATTTTATCCAGTCACGTGTTAAAAGTTGCATTTCTTTAGATTTATTTTGCGATGATAGTTTTTTTTTATTCGTACTTCCGGCATTCTTCTATTTTATCCAGTCACGTGCTAAAAACATGGTTAAAATATTTCTTTAAAAATTCGCTAAAAGTAGAAGCTCACAATATAAATTAAAAAAAAACTGATACCGTTAGAGAGCTAATTTTTTAATCTTTAAATTGATATAAAAATCATGTTTGTGCAATAATATTTTCGGAAGTTATAGCGGGAAAACTTCGAAATTTCGCTTAAATTTTAATTAATTCAAATTTTAATTAAAAATTCAAATAAAGGGCTCCGAGGTGCACATTCCCGACCTCCAAGGTATACCAGGTAGGGGTATACCAGGTACCTCCAAGGTATGTACCAAATTTGGTAGCAGTAGGTCCAACGGTCTGGCCTGTAGAGCGCCAACACACACACACACACACACATTGAGCTTTATTATAAATATAGATTAGAACCCTAGGATTGTAGTTCATTTCAAACAGAAAGCTATTTAATTTATTTTGGTATAAGTTTTGTTGGAATGAAAATAATAGTTTTTGGTGTAGTCAATTTGAAGTTATTTAAGAATTTCCTTAAATTTATGCTATTAAATTCCAATTTTCAATAAAGTTTAAATATTGATGTCCTATTACTCATTTTGAATATTCTTTCACGCAGTAATACGGTTAAAGTATGTCTACATGTTTTTCTAAAAAAGTTGTCCGAACGTTTTCGGATACCTTAAAAAGAATCTATTACAAACGGGATTTACTCTTCGATTCATTGCACTATTGTGAATTCACGAATCGTGAATTAATCTCAGCTCTCACAAAAATATCTGATCACAGCGTCCGAAGGTAGGGTTCAAGTGAAGTGAAGATTGGCATGAATTTCGAAAGTAATCTTAGTTATAATTCTCTGAGAAGTCAGAAAATTATAATTTTCATAGCTACACGTTTGAAAAATCCACTATTCAAGTAAAGTATATCTTCAGAAATATCTTACATTTGAATTGAAAGATGCTAAATTTCTTAAGATAGTATTTTGAATATCTCGTAATATTAGAGATGCTATTTAGAAATTACGATGGTGTTTTGTTATCGATGAATCTTTGTTTATGATTCGAATATGAAAATATGTGAACTTTTACTATTGTCATTGCATCCATCTTTTTTCTTGATTTGTTTTAAACTTTCTGCTCTTTTACGAGAGTTACAGTGGACAACAAAATTGAGTATACACGATAATGTCTTAGATACTTTTTGCAATTACAAATTAAATATTGCTTTAAGATGATCGAAATTTTTACCTTATATACTTTAGTCTATGTTTTACCTTACTATTCTAACAAATGTGTTAAGTTTATTAATTTTTTACGAAAAAGAATAAAAGAACTGAGACGAGAGTAAAAGCTAGCAACGAAATTGAGTATACACCTTTACTTTTAAATTAAAGACTGTTAATTTATAGCATAACCATTTGCTTCGATTACAATTTGTAATCTTTTTGGCATAGATTGTACTAGCATTTTGGTGGTTTCAACAGAAATATTAACCCATTTTTTCCTCAGAACCTTCTTGGTATCTTCCTTGCTTGTAGTCTCGTGTTCAAGTACAGCTTTCTCTAACTGCGACCACAAATTTTCGACGACATTTAAGTCTGGAGCTGGAGTATGCAATAACTACTTGCAATGATACAGTAAGTATAACTGCACAATCTTCGCAGTATGCTTAGGGTCGTTATTCTGCTGGAATATAAAGCTCGACCCAAGCCCCAACTTACAGGCACTTTTTTTAAGTTACCCTTTAAATTTCCAAAATATAATTTTTGGTCCATAATATCATCAACAAAAGCAAGTTCTCCGACTCCTTCAGCCGACATACACCCCCAAACGAGGGCAGACCACCTCCATACTTAACTTACTTGATGGGGTTTTTAGGATCCAGTGCTTTGCCAGCTTCTCTCCATATCTTGAATCGTCCATCACTTCCATGAATATTGAACTTACTTTCCTCAGAGAATGTTACAGTGTTCCAGAAAGAAATAGGCTTCAAACAAAATTCTTTGGCAAAAATCACCCTCTTCTATCTATTCATATAGTTGATGAGTGGCTTTCGTGTTGGAGTCCGGCCATGAAACCCATATTGGTGAAGAGTAAGCCGAATTGTTTGATCTGATATCTTTTTTCCGATGGTAGAGGACATCGAAATAACTAGTTTAGAGGCCCTCACCCTCGGATATTTATTTACTGAGCGAATGATATTTCCCTTCGCTGTACTGTTCAGTATTTCCTTACGTCCTCTTCCAGGAGTATTGGTTCCAGATCCAGTTTCTTTATACTTTTGTAGTATTTTCTGGTCACAACTATGAGTTACACCAATCAACAAAGCTATTTCTCGAAGAGATTTGCCCTCTTTCGATCATTTTACGACCAACAAAATTTCTGATTCAGTAGATTCTTTACGAGACCTGATTTTACGATTTTTTAAGAGAAAAAATGCTATTGAAAAGCATAAAAGTGTAATAACCCGTGTTATAAGCATCATCTAATCTCGAAACACTATAAAAGAATTTTAAAACTAAACAAAATGGTAGAAAATGTACAAATCTAGGAAGAGTATACTCAATTTTGTTGCATGGTTTTCTATAATTTCTTCGAATTGCTTTAATTTTTTCGTAAAAAATAAGTTAACTAATGAATTTTTTAGTTATAGGATGGTAAAACAAAAGCTTAAGTAACTAAAATAAAAGGTTTCGTTTATTTGAAATCAATATTAACTATGTAATTGGAAGAAGTCTAAAAGTTTGCGAGGTGTATCCTCAATTTTGTTGTTTTCTGTATATCCGTTGTAAAACTT
Source organism: Argiope trifasciata (assembly GCA_026543055.1). Lineage (NCBI taxonomy): Eukaryota > Metazoa > Arthropoda > Arachnida > Araneae > Araneidae > Argiope > Argiope trifasciata. Next base: position 45,035 of record JAPMOQ010063084.1, read on the forward strand.
TTCAAATATAATATTCTCAGTTCTTTATTGAACTTTAAGAAAATGCTTATTGTTGACTTCTAAAACTGGAACATTTCTCAAATATGTACATAACATATTATAGCACATATTAGAAATTACCCTGAAATTTTTTCATATACTTTCACGTTATAAAAAAAAAAAATTATGGAGAATATTAGCTGGTACCCGGCGCGTTGCTGCCGCAAAAGAAATGATATTGGAAATGGCGTTTGGAGTTTGAAATAGTTGTTTAATTAAGAATGATAAGAAGAATGACATCCATTTTCTAGTCGAAATTGAATACATTCATTGAAATGGAAGGATATATAAAGGAAAAACATAAACAGTATTTATTCTATTTCTATAATTTTATTTTACGAACAAATATTTACATATTTGATTTGCGTATTCGTTTAGAATTTTAAAACTTGGTGTTCTTACAGAATGGTGATGAAAGAAGCTATTTATTGTATCTCGTGATTCATTAAATATTCGTTCAGAATTTTCAAGCTAAATATTAGTAAACGCGATTAAAATATTTTCTTTCAAAATGGATTAAACATAGAAAATATACCATAAAATCTTTAATATAATTGAAAAGATAATTTTGTGAAAACTAAGAGGGTGCAAAATTATTTATACTATAATTTGTATTCGGAATTTACTGCAAAAGCCACAAAAATATTATTAAATGTTTAGTTCAAATTTCAAATTGGTTTGAATTGGTTAAGGAATTGGTTTGAAATTTGAAAAAAAAAAAAATGATTTTAAAAAACTTTCTCACATACTTTCCAATAAAACTATTACCTCAGAGACAGCCTTACATTGCATTTACGTACAATAAATACGAAATATCAACGTCTAGCTTGAATTGAGCATCTTGACTGAATCTGTTCTGTCTCCTTGGCGAGTTATTTGGCGATAAATCCATGGTTAATAGATGCGGTAAACAGTTCCGAAAATATTTTTAATACCTTAGATGATTCTATTATGTCAATAACCTTCGCGTCAGTGCAAGTAATAATTATTCAAAGTTTCATGGCAATCAGATGAGCGGTACGGCAGCGCATAAGAGACATACATTCATTTATATACATATAGATAAATTTACCTTTTCCTACTGTTAATAATTTCAACACGCCAAAGTTCGTCGCAGAAAATTTGATGCATATATGCAAGGAGCATTTTACCCTTCTCAGTCCACCCGTCTAGACAGCAAACCCGAGGGGTGAGACTCTGCATATCTCATATGACGCAATTTAGAAAGTTTCAAAGCAGTTGAACTGAAAAAACAACTCTTTACTTGAAACGGAGGCAAACAGTTTAATTTGTAGTTTTCTCTTTTTAAATTTCCCGATTCCTTCAAGGATTCGGGATATTCTTTTCTTTCTCTCTAGTATTTGCATTTACAAGGAGATAAAATTAAAAAAGTGTTAATTAATTATCCGACTACGTTAAAAACACTGTTTTTTTACACAATTTTTTTTATTATTGTTATTTCTTGTCATTCAGACTTTCCTACTTCCAAAACAATTTATTTTTTCTAGGAAAAGGAAGGCATGACCTATCGTCCAGGGGAATTTTAAGCAAAACATAGTTTTCGGTCAAAATTTCCCTTTAAGGTGGATTTTCTCAAAACTTTAATGTTCATAAAAAATCCTCCACCGTTAACATGATACCTCCAAAACTAATAGAGGTATTTACATAAAAATTCCAGCGTGTGTTTTAAATAATATGGGCAATGAAAGGAACCAAAAGTTTTACTGTTGGCGAAATGCTTCTTCATTTATGGGTGTTTTTTGAAAAAATAAGTTGTGAATTTAGGGAAAAAATGTATATTTTTACTCATCATTTCTCTGCATCTCAAAACTTTTCTGAGATTTTGGTTCATTCCATACATCTTTATACTCTATAACTTGTGTACAAATAAAAATAGGATGGCTGCATTACCATTTTGGGTAGATTGCTAACGGTTTTTGGTTAAATTTCATTAAAATTTATTAAAATTATTTCTGTCTCTCAAAATATATGATATTTTCAAATAATTTTGTTGTATTTATAGTATTTTGTATCATAATTGACAATACATCTGAAAACCATAGTTTTAAATATTTTTTAAAAAATCCAATATTTCAAAAATTTTCCTTTTAACGTAATCGGATACCTTAAAGTGAGGTCCACCAAAAATTCTATTTTTTGTCATTTTGACTATCGGAAATAAGCTAGATTTAAAACTAAAATTAAAAACACAGTGAATATTACTAAACACTCAAAGAGATTTAAAGATGGCTAAGTTGTTCTTCATCGTCTTTCCCCTAAAATTATTAACCCATTGTATACGGGACACGTACCAGTACGTTCTCTTACCACGGATACTTGAGGGCTGTTCATGTACCAGTGCGTTCTCTGACGATTGATACTTGAGCGCGAGGCACATACTAGTACGGATAAGTGTAACAACATGGTTTGTTTGTGGGTACAAAAATAACGGTATGCACAGGAAGCCGAATGTTCTTGTCTACTACATAGATTCTGGAAAAATTGAGATAAATAAAAACTAATTTTTACATAAGTCATGCGGAACTACAGGACCGGAAGGTTGATTAAATATATAAATTTAGATTTTAAATTAACTTCTTATTTATCTTTGCGAAAATGAGTGAATTTCGCCATTTACCTCTTCATAGAGGGAAATGCTTTGAAGGTTACCACACTGTAAAACATTATTAGTTTTAGGATTGCTCTTTTCATTTTTTTATCATGTAAAAATGTTATATATAAACATAATTCGAAAAAATGAAAACTATGTACTACTATTTTTGTTTGATTTTTCATATTCACGATACTATTATAAATTTATCCACTAAAAATAAATATTTTGTTTGCAAAATTCTTATGGTTGTTATTTACATATTTGTTTATATATTTCAATATAAAATATGAAATGTTGATTAAAAAATGAAATTATTTTCGAGCTATTGAGATTGAACTGAATAACTAAATTTTGTGCGCAAAACGCCCGCTCCCGCTGCAATTCCGCTGCGAAATGGACCCGCACTGTATAATGTGTTAATAAAAATAAATTCCTGTTTTAAAATAACACTATGAAAACAACAAAAATGGAAATAAATGGAATATGTTTATAGGTAGGTAATGAGTTTTGACGGAAATAAATGTTTGAATGGAACGCCGTGACTGTGTTGACCTGTTGGTAAGTTCTCGGCTTTGGAACAGGAGGCTTGCAGGTTTGGGGCCCGATTTCATTGATGAACCGCAGTGTAAAGGTGGGTTCAGACGAGGCTTATTATTGTCCGCAATAGAAGATCACGCCTACTTTTGGAAAATCACGTGACCACAACGGGACAATGGCAAATGATTGTCCCGTCGGGACAAACATTGCCCACGTTGTCTCAAGTGTTCACACGGGGACAATGCCGGGGCAACAGCAGAGAGACAATGTTTGCGGACAATAAAAAGCCTCGTGTGAACCCACCTTAAGAGAGTCTGGTGAGTGCTAAATCCATCGGGGTCAAACGTTCTACCTTTGGTGGGATGCGGAAGTTTGAAGAGGAGGCTGCCAGCTCATATATCGTTCTCGTCATCTGAAAGTGGTTCAAAATGACGTAGTCATTCCCAAAATAAATTTAGTGGTGTTTTTCCAAGTAATACAGTCTATTGAGCTGTATTATACGATATTATGTGATATCAAACAATATTCCACAATATTGCTAATATCGATCAACGACTTTCAAAATTGTACGATTTTGGGGACAATACTGTGCGATTTTATATATTAAACAATATTCCACAATATTGGGAATATGGATCAACGTCTTACAAACTTGAACGATTTTTGGGACAATATTATGCGATATTATACGGTATTAAACAATATTCCACAATATTGCAAATATTGATCAACGTCTTTCAAAATTGTAAACTTGTGGCAATAGCGTGCGATATTACATGATATTAAACAGTATTCCACAATATTAAACAATATTGTGTATACTGATCAATGTCATACAAGATTGTGCGATATTTGTGTGCCACGAGGGTTAAAAATCAGGACACGAATATAACTGAAAAAGGAATGTGATGCCAGATTCGTTCTGTTCTTTCACATACATATGGACACCATACCACATTACATTTGCATTTGTAAAAACATGTTTGGTTTTCTTATAAAAACAAATCGATCCTCTCGTAATAAAAATTGGCAAGAGATGATATTTTTCGTAATTTGTTTTTTTCTGCCGATTTAAACCATTATTTTTTAGGTATCTCGTAATCGTAATAGAGCTGCAATATTTAAAATGGGGCATCTTACAAGATTCTGAACTGACATCATCAAATATAGGATAATAAACGCAAGACAAGCGTTTATCTTTAATCCAAAACAGCGAACGATTGGATAAAGTTCTCATCATTAAGTAACTGGAGTGATGTACTGCAGAAACAATTTCATTAAATATTTGTCTTCAGTTTTTCTGCCGTTGAAGAGAGACAAATATTGACATTTTCATTAAAGCCCACAAATAATATTTTTCGAAGCGAAAAGTAAATATTATTTATTTAATTATTTCTCCCGGATCGATATTAATTGTTTGCAATGCTCACTGACCTTGAAAGTTATTCAATTCTGACCTTCAAAATTATTCAATTCTGACCTTCAAAATTATTCAATGCTGACCTTCAAAATTATTCAATGCTGACCTTCAAAATTATTCAATGCTGACCTTCAAAATTTAAAAAAAAGATCAGACGAGGGTAATCTCATTTTGCATAGAGATCCAAGGAAAACGTCCATTTGCAAAGGAAATGCTATCGATTTAATTGCGAAAATGAATTAATGACGATTCATTCGGTCATTAAATAGATATCCCGGAGCAGAAATAAATATCTGAAGAAGATCCGGTGCTGATTATTTTAATTGGCGCAGCACCGTCTGGGGGATAAGAAGTGAGTCTCGCTACGGAGCTCATAGCATCTTTTGCCGTTAATCATTCCACTGCTGCAGTTGAGAAGAAAAAATAATTATTATTGCGTTAATTGCAGATAATTGCCAGAGACGGCTCAAGAGTTTCTTTTATCAAATTCATGTTTTTGTATTCATAAGCGCAGCAATAAGTGAATGCTTACCGACACACTTGTGGTTGATGACGATGCGAATGAAATTGGAGTGATTGGTTTGTCTCTTAATAATGAAGCGGAATATATATCTGTGTCTCGCTCTGTGTGCGTGCGTGTGTGTGAGTGAGAGAGAAAAAAAGAGGGTGAGCGGAATGCATATCTATGTTCTCTCTCATACACAAACGGAGAGAAAAGCGAGAGTGAGTGAGTGGAATTCAAATCTTTATCTCTCTCTGTACGTGTGTGTATGCGTGTGTGTATGCACGCACGTGAGAGAGAGAGAGAGAGAGAATGCGCATTTACAGTAACTGAGTGAGAGGAATGTATGTCTAAGTATGTGTGATGGAGAGGAATATACATCTGTGTCTCTCTGTGAGAGAGTGAAAGAGTGAGTGTGTGAGTGAGAGGAATGTATGTCTATGTGTGCATGAGAGACAGAGTCTGTGAGTGAGAGGAATGCATACCTGTCTCTCTCTCACTGTGTGAGAGAGAGAAAGTGAGTGAGTGGCGGAATGCATATCTATGTCTCTCTCTCTGTGTGTGAGAGAGAGGGGAATGCATATCTATCTCTTTTTGTGTGTGAGAGAGAGAGAAAGTGAGTCAGTGAACGGAATGCATATCTATGTCTCTCTTTCTCTCTATGAATGTGTGAGAGAGAAAGTGTGAATGCGTACTCACAGTGAGTGAGAGGAATGCATATCTATTTCTCTGCGTGTGTGTGAGAGAGAACGGAATTCATATTTGTCTCCCTCTGTGGGTATGTGGGTGTGAGTGGGTGTGTGTGAGAGAATGATTTCACAGTAAGTGAGTGAGCAGAATGCATATCTATGTGAGATAGAGGGAGAGAGAGAGTGAGCGGGATGCATATCTATGTCTATGTGCGTGAGAGAGAGTGTGTGAGTGAGAGGAATGCATATCTATGTTCTCTCTCTCTATGCGAGAGGAATAGAGTGTGCTCTCACATTTCGAAAGTGATTGGCCATTAGATCTAAAGCTACATCATTTCATAAGAACATAATTAGGAAGATTAAAATGTAAATGTAAATTAATAAATTAGATTTAAACGAAATTACTGCCTTTCTTGCCATAAATTTCGAAAATACCCAAAGCATTAATGCAAATTTTCTGCCAACGGAAAATTAAAAATATATATCGTCACAATGACGATATGACTGAGTTGTGCTAAAAAAGTTTTATATAATTTTAATTCATTTTTAAAAACATATGACGATTTATTATTACTCTATTAAAACACCTCTTAAACTTTAAAGTATTCTTTTAGTAGTAATTTCTTTCGTAATAATAAATATCAAATTGTTTTCATTGTTGTTATAAATATTTCAACCTGTTTTTTTCTACTAGCGAGAATTTATTGTTTCCATATTGAATAAATTTATTCAGAAATTATACTTTTAATAATTTTTTTTCATTTTCTGACAATTTTATGTCAGCTGCTTTAGAAGTTAGCAATTTTTGAAAAAATGTTAAAATTCATTTATTTTCTTTCAGTATATTATTATTACAATTTAATAATAATATATTTGGTTGTATAAAAATAAATTATCGTTTATTTAATTTGGGGCTTTCATTCCTATTGCTTGTAATAAAGTTGAATTTCGTTTTGAATAGTTTTCGGAGATATTGCTCAAATCATGAATTACTTTTTGCTGTGCAATAAAAAAAAACTAAAATAATGAATGCACGTCGAATCATTTAGAATTAGAATAATTTATGAATGTACATTGATTTAGCAAGCACGTTATGAAATCAGTTAGAGTTGAATCATTTCCGTCTGAAATTAAAATTCCTGTGGAGGATTTCTAATAAGGATATGCAAGACTAACAAAGGTCGACATTTTGTGTAAAAGTCATTAAGATATCTATGCTAATATTATAAATGTGAAAGCTTGGAGGGATGTTTGTGACTCAATCACAGCTGAACGGCTTAACGGATTTGGATGACATTTAGCACTAAGATATATTATAGTCAGGAATAGAACATAGGCTACTATTTAAATCTTACTTTATTTTTTTACTACTACAAATCTCGCCAAAGATGAGTAAGGCTCCGGTTTTTCCCCCAACAGTAATGAGGTTAGGATTAGCAGAATTTTGACCGATTATTTGAAAAGATTCTGTTTACTTTCTTAGTGTTTGAGTTATTTAAAATCCAATGTTGTTAATGAATCGATCTTTCAGATCCATTCTGAAGTACTTTTAAATTAAAAGGAAATAGAATAAAGGAAATTAAAAATTTCTCATCTGCATTGAGTTACCCTAACTGATGTAGGAAAGTCAGACAGGTTCGTTACGTCAATTAGCTTCTTCTAACTGAGTTTTCATTTAAATGAAAAGTTTAAAAATTATGTGTTTAATACTGTTGTAGCTATCTCCATCTCGATCCATAAATAAAAGGGATTTGACCTGATTTTAAAGAAACACTGACTTGATTTGCTATTTTATTTTATTTCAGGTGTACAATGTAAATAATTTTTTTAGGTTAGTTGTGTGCTTTTGTTATGAAATTGTATTAATGTTAGTTATATATTTTTCGTATATACTTATATTTTTAAATATATCCTTTTTTTTAGGTTAATTTTTTATAATTGGTCATTACTTGATAGTTGTCCGGAATGCCCAGAAAACGCAAATCTAATTGTTCGAAAAGGAATAATAAAGCTCTGGCTCTGAAAGTAGCTAGAAAATCCGTTTGCAATTTTAGTGATCCCTTGCCGTCTGTCAAACCCCCTCCAGCTGTTTGATAAATACAAGGACGCTTTATCAGAAGATATGGCTCTCACATTGGTGACCAAATAGAAATTACTGGAAAAATTCAATTAATGAGATAATAGTTTTAAAAAACTGTATCAATATCGAGTGTCAACCACTACAAGTTATAAAAAAAATGTATGTGAACTCGAGGGCATGAATAAAAGATATTTTATGAACGATTGAAAATTTGTACAAGATATGTAAATATATATAAGGAGAGTGTGAGCTAATAGTAGTAATTGAAAAATTGACATATATTAACATGATCCGTTTGACTTTAAAACTAATATAACCTTAGTCATCAATATGATAATCTTCTTTACAAATAATTATGAGAGAAAAAAAGGAGTAGAAACTCTTGACTGAAGTAAACTTAAACCGTAATTATAATTTTTATATCTACTTTTATGCATTTGCTTTGAAACACGATGATAATTTTCAAGCTATGATTCTTACATTAATCGTAAGAAATCAGAATTTAATAACGAGATTACATAATACGTTTCAATATTAATTACACAAATAATATTATACATAACTAGATGTGTATAACTATACAAACTCTAAATATACATGCCTAGGTATCAGTTATAGACGCACTCAGTAAAGAGATTCAGTAAAACAATAAATTACATTGAACAATAAATCTATATTTAATGCCTTTATTTTAAATTTATTCTGAATGTTTCAAGCAATCTGAGTAAATAATTTTTTTCGTTTATATTTCTTTATATATCCAAATTCGCATAGACAAAAATATTCACAGATTTTACTTTATAAAAGGTTTTACCAAAGTGAACATCAAGATGCTTATACAATATTATCTGTAATATGATGTATAATTTAAAAGATTTTAAGATTATTTTCGTTACTTTTTCTTCATTAATATCATTTTCATTATTTATTATAGGCTGTTACGTAATTTTTCATCTAATATAATATTTATAATTCTAATTTCACTTTGTTTTTTTATTATTTTTTAAATAAGTTTTTTATTCAATTTCCCTAGAATTTAGAGTAATCCATTGCTTATTTTCTTAATTTTGTTTTTCTTCATCTCCTCTAAATGCTGTTATTCGTCAAGTTTTAAAGTAAATAAAAAGCTTTTAACGTGTATTTACATTTTTACTTTCATTTTAACGCTAAATAAAGTGCACTTAAATTAGACCACTTTTCAATATTGAGGTGGGGGAAGAGAAGCTTTAAGCACTAAACGAAAGATTAAACATCAATAATGAGAAACTTATTTTGATGGGGAATTAAATCAACAAACATCCTATATGATGAATTTGTAAAAATGAAAGTCGAGAATTTTTTGAATGTTTTGACTTGCACACCTGCTCAGGGGAGGGGGAATGCAAAGAATCAATAAAAAATAAAGAATAAATAAATATTCATAGATAATACGATCGAAAAGAAATGTCTCTGTATCTTATATATAAAACAAATGTTATTGAATATGCTTTATAAGTCAATTTAGTACTCATTATTTTGAACATGAAACATTTCTACTTTATTGTTTCCAGTTTGAATGATTCTGATTAGAGATGACTCATCTTGCAAAATATTATTTTCATGTTCAAATCTCTGACATAAAATAATAACTTTAAAAGTATGATAAAAGTTAAGGTCTTGAAATCTTTGAAAATCGACAATTCGGTTTTTCTTCAGAACTTCTTTTAGCCATTTTGTTTATATTAAATCCATTTTTAGCCATTTGGAAAGGATGACAATATTACAACTGGTCCTGGAATCTCATTTGTGAATACTTAATTTTATCACGATTTTGATCGACAGGGTATAAACGGAAAATACAGAAGCATACATTAAAATTATTTGTCCTTCCCAAATAAGAAGTGCGGGAATTTTACATCTTATTCCGTTTTCTATGTATTGAAGAATGATACTGTGCTAGAGAGGTTTCCCCAAACTTACTCGCATTCTGCATATTAGTAATCGTACGTCATTGGTGAACAGTAATAACGGTAAAAGAATCTTGATTAGTTGTTTTGATGCTGCTCATACGCAAGTAACAGAAAACCTAATTTCTATTCCATACGCCCTTTTTTCGATCCTTTGAAACCAAATTCTGACAGAACTTATAAATGTAGTCACAAAATCATATTTTTAAGTCACGGCATTTTTAATCTGCAATGGATGCTAACTATGTGCACCAAATTTTATCTATCTAGATCTTTTTTTGTTCCGCAGTTGTTGTGTTAACATATACTCTGACAACAGACAGACAGACTTCCCCCGAACAGGATTCATTGATCTTTCAGAAATTTGATGTAAATCTACGAAATTGAAGTAGAGGCTAATTGCCAACTATCGTCAATTTGGAGCAATTTTGAACAATCATGTACACTTGGAGGTACACTAAATGCACTAAGACGTGGAGTTTCGTCAAACACCTTGCCAATCGAATTCTATGACGAGTACAATAATACGTCTTTGTATATTTTATGTGACTGAAAGTGATGATTCTTAATTGGATATTTCAAACAAAAAGGATAATTTAAGGAACTTTGATATTTCTTTTATCTTAGTAAATATATTTTTTGAACTTTTGAAAGTAGATGAATTCTAAATAAATTAGATCAATTGCCTCAGAAATAGGAAGATTATGATAGTCAGATACCTTCTTTTTGTTTTTGAAGACTTTTTGGATAACGAAGACAAATTCAATGAATCAAAAGTGAAATTCGTCTTACGAGAATCTTGTAAAAAGGGTTGTCGAATAGAGCTAGGTGTTATCAGCATTGTCTCTGATGCATACATGCTCTTATAATACTGGCAAGATGTTTCCACCATTTGCTTCACTACATTTCCTGTATTTCATTAAAGGTTATTAAAGTTTCAACATTACATATCTCTTTTGATTATCATTCTGATTTACACCCTTAATGTCCTAAAAGAAAATAATTTCAAAATAACGTATCATTCCGCTTATGAATTTTTAGCAAAAAAATTAATGTTATTTATATATACTTTTACTTATAAGAGAAAAAAAAATAAAAAATTTGGAAGGTGAAAATCCTTGTAGAAGTAACAATGCATAATCCATTGAAATGAATGTAATTTTTGCTCCTTATTAGATTGTAGAAATTAATAAAAATTTTAGCTCATCGAATAAAGCAGTAGGTGTGCGGAAATGCATCTTAGCTTTATATAAGAAATTGTTTAAACCCGGAAAATAATTCGTATTCAGTGGCCTTATGTTTCCTTTAGACCCTATATGGTAAGCTGAAGGGCTTTTAGTATTACTTGGACTTGTTAAATTAACATCAATAGGAGATAATAACATATCAACCACAAATCAATATACTTTTTTAAAAAATTGCATCATCTTTCAAGCAAACAGGGAAAAAAACCTTTGGAAAATTAGTTTCACAGCTCTAAAGATTATTCTACATTAACAACAAGAGTGAGATTTTCTTCATTTAGAATATCTAATTATGAGATTTTAAATTTATTAAAAATGCCCTCCATATATAAAAATAAATTTCAAACATTTTTTTTATGTTCTGCTATATTTTACAAGAAATAACTTTTTTTAATTATAAAGATGCATAATTAAGTAACAGCATAAAAAATTTGAACAGATCCTGTATTTTTAAAATTCATTCAATTTATTTTCAATTTAATCAATACATTTTAGTTATTTAATAAAAAAATTGTTTATGAGCATGAAATTCATTAAACGTAGTCATTTTTGAGAAATCAGTTCTAGAATCTAAGCTCCTGTTTTAAATGGTATTAAAATGTATTGCGTTTTTAAATGGCATTCAATTGTATGATTAGAAGTCACGAAATATTTAAAATTAAAACTTTTATGAGTTTTAATTTACATAAGTAGTATTGGTAATTTATTTCCTAATGATAATGTCCTTTTTGTTTTTTCACAAAACGAAATATATATGGTATAACCAGAAGTGTATTTTTAATACATAATCGGAAGAGATTTTCATAATGTCTTATAGAATTTTTGAAACATGTTTTGAACGGAGTTCTGATTTCTCATTTGCATTTCACAGTTTAAAAAATATTGTTTTCCAGCTATGCTACTATTAGTTAATAACAAAATAAATAATACATTTTTATGCGCATTTATTACAATTAATTTGTAGACGTGTTGAATAATTTTATGAAGGCAATAGAATGCTCGAAAGACATTTAAAACTTAAATAGAAGAGTACGTACAAACAGAGAGATATAATAAGAGAAAAAAAATGAGAAATATAAAAAATAAGCTGCTTTATTTCTATACATTTTCACGGAAACTCCATTCCGACTAGTAAAATGATTCTCACCTGTTAATGTATTAGTGACATTTTTTATCTCGTCATCGACATGACTTGTCATAAGTATTTTTTCGTCTTTGCAAAAATCTGTTTTCAATTGTTGTTGCGCTTATTTGCTCTCAGCGTAAGGTGAATTATTTTGTAATTGCATAGGAAAGCAATAAGGTGTAAAGTCAGTTGCTATAAACACAGTGCGGCTGACACTCGCTCATTTGTCCCAAATGAATACTCAGCAGCCAAATATACATTCAGAAATGAAAGTCTTCATTTAGAATCGGAAGGCTACAAACTCTTTTTAACATTTTTAAAGGCATTTGTATACTTTCTAAAACAAATGGCACATTTAATAAAAAATAATAATGCCAAGTCTCTTCGGTGGCGGTGGTTCAAAAACATGCACAAAAGGAATCGCCATCGCGTCTTACCTTGTGCTCCGATCTGCTGAACGGCACACACCAGCCCGACCATCCACATCCGGATCCACGTGGTCCGGCCCATCATCACATCCCAGTTCCGGCCGAATAGCAGTTGCCGGATATCCGGACGACTTTCCCGCTTATCCCTTTTCGAAAGCAATCCGCGTGTCACAGACACTCGCCTTAGTTGCGTCCGGCGCTCACGAACTGCTCGACCCGAACTGCCGGACGGACGAGTATACCCTGACCCGTCCGGAATGATTTCAAGACCGGAATGTGACGGCGAGGCGAAAGGAAAGGGGAATACACCACCAGATGTCGCTGCTCTTCCGGAGCAACAGTTGTCGCGAGGGTGCGAGTGGGATTGGGGTCGTAGGTGAAATGTCCCCCCCCCATTTCTAGCCACGGATAGTTCTATGCCCCTATAAGAGTGGGTGGAGATTTTTCATCATTTGTCGACCCCTCAGGGAACAAATCTGACAGATGTAGGTTCCTTTTCTTTCTAAATTGAAATAAATAGAAAGTTTTTGAAGATGTGATTATCATTGCAAACAATGGATTCATAGAATTTTCTGTCTTTGCAACGTTGCCTAGATATAAATCTCACAATGTGACGACAAGTCAAGAAAGAAATTGGCAAACTGTGGCAGATAATTCTGACTTCTAAGCGGCCAGTTGGGTCGGCTTTTAGAGTTTTCCCATGAGCAATTATAATATAAATATTACCTACTTACTCTTAAAACCAGAAGATTTTCAAAAATGGGATGAAAGTGCGAAAATTTGCCGTATCTGCCTTAAAGCCTATTATTAATTCCTTAGTTTAGTTATCTAACGTCCCTTTGTAAAGCAACACGAGGGCTGTTTTGGGACGGACCTCGTCATTTTGAACCACGGTCAGATGACACGTGATCTGGCACCCCCCCTCTCCACACCAGAGGGAGGACGTTCGGCCTGACAGATTCAACGTGGAAGAGACCTCCTCACACGACGGTTCTTCGGGGGAATCGAGTCTCGAACCTGAAACCTTCCGGTTCCGAAACCGGGACCTTACCACCAGGGCCACTGCTGCCCCTTTTAATTCTTTAAAAGTATGAAATGAAAATCTTTGACTCCCTAAAATATTTGAAACAATTCGAACATTATTGAGTGATTCAAAAAAAAATTCGGCTCATTTATTTTAATCTAATGATTTTCTAATTTTAAAGAAACGTGAATCGGACCCCCCGAAACTTTGAATTGTAGACAGACAACAAAACACTCGCTGAGAACAAGCACTACTGTCCCGAATTCTCACACCGGTGAAGGTGTATTTCAACTCTGGGGGAGTTAGTAACATCCACCAGACACTAGCGATAGCTTTTGTCGAATGGTTATGTTACGCGGTTACGAAATGAAAGGTCTCAGGTTCGATTCCCACTCAATCCAACGAGCTACAGATATATAGGAAAAAGGAAAGAAATTCTCTTTCTTTCCCTCCAAAATGCAGGGCATTTCAAATTCTGCAATTTGCATCTCTGATCTTGAACACATACACCGACTACTCTTCCTTGTGTAGGGCCGCGGTCGCCTGGTGGGTAGATCGCCAGTCTCGTAACCGAAAAATGGCGAGTTCTGTCCTCGTCTCGACCAAAGATCGCTGGGTTAGATAATGGCAGTTAAATAGATCGTGATGGCAAAGTCTTCCAAGTTCCCATCACCTCTGGGGGTACGGAGTCGGTCTCTGATTGGGATCTTAATTCTGACTGGTGAGTGGAGGAATGAGTTCAACCGACCCCTAAAGAGGGTTATGTGTTCGAGCCAAGTCGTCTTTTCACCTGAACGGTGCTCGTTCACAATGAGAGGCGCACACTTCTGCCTTAATTCGAAAGAGCTCCGCTCATTCTGCTTGGTATGACTTAGGGGTATTAGACAAAACAGAACAGAACTATTCTCTGTGAACATGCTCGCTCGTCTCTGTTATTGGCAGATACGAATCGGCACATTTTTTACCCAGAATGCTATCAACAACTACACCACGTGATTCAACTCCTTAAAGATCAATTTTATCTTTAGGAAATCAGTTTTGAAAATGCTAGTAGGATTTAAGTTTTAGTGCTGGAACCGATTTAAGAAAAACAAATTATTATGTAAAATTAATTTAATTTTTAATACAATTTTTTGAAGAAAGTCTGTTATCCACAGTGCCGTTGGAATGGATGAAATCTATTGATTAAAATTTCATTTAAATATTTTAACGAGTGAACTCTCTGCAGTGATGACTGGCAAAAAAATGACTTTCCTAAAATAATTGATTGTTTGTCATGGAATTAAACCAATTCGAGAAAATATTAAAACTAGAAAAAAGAAACTTCAGATATATTTTTAATCTTTAATCTTCTTATATGCATAAGACCTTATGTTTTCTAAATACATACATTTAATCATAGGTTACTTTCACGTATAAAGAAGATACTCGGAATGGAAATTTTGACGATGTTCAGCTTTTCGTACCTCTATAAATAGGAAAAATGCCTTTTTCGTATTATATGTGTCATTTCTATCAAGGAATAGGATAACTCAAAAGTTCTTTGAGAAGGAAGGGAGGTAGATTATATGGATTTATTTATGACCCTATGGATTTATGCCAAATAAATTTTAAGCAAAATACATTTTCAACAAATTCTTGTTGCCGAGTACGAATGAATTCGATAACTATAAGTGCAAAGCTCTTAGGAAATATATTTTGGTACACATGGATATTTATGAAATTTCGAACTAAATCCTCCATCCGTTGACTGTCCATCGGTCCTTGTTTTCGGTTGCAAATAAACCTCGATCTTATATTATTCTCGAGACTGCAACTTAGTGTTGCGTGGAATGTCGGAGTCAATCGGTTCAAGATAGGGTCGTCCGTGTGGAAATTCTCTCTTCGAAACATCGAAAAGAAAGCCGAAATGATTCTGAAGATCCATTTTTACTATTATTCTCTTTGTTTTGACCAGTTTCCGTGCGAGATATGCGAGGCCCCCATATTAAGGAGGCGTCAAACCTTTGGCCCTCAAACCGTCAAACCGGTGGCCCGGTGGTAAGGTCTTGGCTTCGGAACCGGAGGTAAGGTTCTATTTAGGTTCGAGACTCGATTCCACCGAAGAACAGGCGTGTGAGAGGGTCTCTTGCACGTTAAATCCGTCAGGCCAAATGACCTCCCGCTGGTGGGAAGAGGGGGGCTGCCAGCTCAAGTGTCGTCCTCATCCTCTGACCGCGGCTCAAAAGGGCGAGGTCCGTCTCAAAACAGCCCGAGTATTACTTTAAAAACGATAATATAACTAAACTAAACTAAATTGAAGTCTACGAGATCCCTGCGATGTCAGAGATCTACCGAGTCAGTCACGTGGTCGAATGAGCAGGGTGAATGCTGCGAGTCCTGATGAGAGCTGGTGGTCAGACGTCAGCTTCACGTTCGAGGGTTCCGAGATGGAATGACGTATTAAAAATCCGTCACGCATGCGGGCAACAAAGGCTGGTGTGTTGGGAAACTCTAAGAGAGGGGTGCCAGCTCCGATGCTATCTCATCTCAGTTCACAGTTGCGAGATGAGTGGTTTTCGGAATTTGCTTTGAAGAGGAACGTTGTTGCAACAAAAGTAAGCTGGACGCACCGAAAGCAAATTCTGGAGGAATGTACTGTAATGATTAATGAACTGTATAGATTTCCCCATTATCATATAAATGATATTGGATGCTTCGAGCCATTGTTATTTACTAAAATATAACACGATTCCGCCATTAACATTTTTTTTTTAACTTTACATAATGTAATATACTTCAAAACATAAAAAATAAGTGAGCACAGACCTAACGTAATAAATAAACAATCGTTAAAAATATTTGAATGGATAAAAGATTTTCTATAAAAATGATACTTTTTACACATTCTGTCTCCACCCAAATCTTTTATTACGGAAAGTGCTCAAACTGCAGTGAGTCCCTTTTCACGCTGCATATTGATCCCGAGTCATATGACTCCCCCGAGTAATATTTCTTATATGATTCATCGTCGAGGAGAAAGGTTATCACCGGAAGCAAGGCGAGTTTTTGCAAAAAAGTGGTTCTCCCAAGCGAAGCGGAAAAAAAAAAAAATTGTACTTTTAAACATTTTGTATACTTTGCCATGAACTGTTAGAATTCCGATCGTACTCTGGATTATTTCATTTTTACAAAGTAGAAAATATGCGTTTGATTCTGTTGCTTTCATAATATTCTCTTCGTATATAAATTTGCATATTTAATTTTCTAAGGATTAAAAATTGTAACACAGATTATAAAAAAAAATTAAAATGCAAAGTAAAGTGCAAGTTATTTAGAAATGAACATCTCAACATTGGTTGACTTCTAAACAAAACAAATTAAAACCTTGTTGTTCATAGAAAATTAGAAATAGTCATTGGAAGATTAAATTTTACACAGATTGAATTGTTCAATGTTATCTCTACAAGAATGCAAAGGATATCCATGA
>JAPMOQ010063084.1:67152-89721 GCA_026543055.1 Argiope trifasciata
CAGCAGGAAGTCCGAAAGAGAAAAGAACCAGTGGGAGGTGAGCAAGCTCTTTGTTTCTTAGAACGGGCAGCTCGGTAGTAAGTTCTTCAAACGTTGACTTGAATTTGATAATACCTTTTTTTTATTGTGCTTCGCATGCTGAGTATCATGTAGATCGTTTCGAAGAATTTGTAAATTTATTTTTCAATGAATAAAGTTCATAGGCAACAGTAGTTGTTTGTGTGTTCGCCATACGCGTGTGCCGCACAATAAAGGTCATAATGACATTTTAATATGTTACGTATAGCACGTCTCGTCTTGTAACATAGGGCATCGTGTAATCGGACCAGCCGGTTGTTAGGACCAAAGTGATCGCGTCCCGATGTGGTCCGATTATGAGTTTTTGAGTTGGATTAGACGGGGCGCCTAGCCCCGGCAAGGGCTTATCCCCGAAAATGATGATTAAAGAGAGGCCTAACGGTCAATATGTTGCCGTGGTCTGCTTCGTATTTTCAGGATGCATCGGCTTAAATAGTCTTGAGGAGCTGAGTGGGTGCGTGAGGTGGAGAGTGTCAGGACTCGATCTGATTGGTTGTTGTCAGGGTGAGGGTGAGGGGGTATGCCGTCCAGGATTACTTGGAGTTAAAGATGGGTTTAATTTTAAAATTTAAGTCTGATTAAATGGGGGAAAGGCTATTTGTAAAGTAAGATGTTACGTGGTCTTTTGATTTTGGTATCTGGGGTATACTTAGGAATTTCAGCTATGGTGACATTATCTATAGAATCTAAGTTATTGAAGAATTTATCTGCTAGTTTTGCTATGAATTTTTTGAAGGGAGGGTAGTCTAAGCATTTGTACATATTGGTGTTAAGCATGAAATATTGCATATTGCAGAATTGCCGTATTAATTTATTTTGTTGCACTTCAAGTAGTCTCAGATTACTCCTGGCAGCATAACCCCACACAGGGCAGGCATATGTTAGTACTGGACGCAAATAGGCGGTGTAAATAAGTATTTTATTTTGTCTACTCATTTTGGAGTTTCGAGAAATTAAGGGAAAGAATTTACGTGTTAGGTCTCGAAACTTATTAATAGTGTAATTAAAATGGGGTTTCCACGTAAGTTTACTGTCCAATATGACTCCTAGGTACTTACATTCCTTAGACCACGGGACGGGTTGATTTTTAATTTTAAGAGGGGGGTATTTTTTAATAAGTTTATGTTTACTAAAGAGAATTGCTTCTGTTTTGCTAGCGTTAATTTCTATTTTCCAAGTGATGAACCACTCCTCAAGAGATTTTAAGTGTCTGTTAAGAGCTATGGTTATGTAATTTGGATTTTTATTTCTAGCTAGTATTGCGGTGTCATCCGCGTATAAACACAACATGGTGTTAAATTGTTTGGGCATATCATTTATATAGAGAGAAAATAGAACTGGCCCCAGCTTAGATCCTTGTGGGACACCTGCATTGATAGGTTTCAGTACTGAAAAAACCTGGTTTAATTTTATTTTGAAGGATCTACAGCTGAGGTAGGAAATTATAATTTTGATTAGGTGTGGGGGAATATTGTATTTAATGAGTTTGTAAATAAGGGCGTCGAGCCAAACTCGGTCAAAAGCTTTTTGAATGTCGAGGAAAACAGCAGCAGTTTTCTGTTTGTTATGGAATCCTTCTTCGATGAATTCTACTGCACGGAGGAGCTGATGCGTCGTGGAAAGGTTTCTCCTGAAACCGTACTGTTCAGGTGCAAGGATATGATTAGTCTCCAGGTGCTCGTTAAGTTGTTTAAGAATGAAGTGTTCAGTTATTTTGCTTATGGATGGAAGTAGTGAAATCGGTCTATAGCTACTGGGAACCGTTGGATCTTTTCCAGGTTTTAGGATTGGAACAACTGCAGCTGTTTTCCAGACTGAGGGGAAATAACCATAAACAAGACAACTATGTATAATGTTAAGGAGAAATTTTAAGTAGTTGTCTGGGAGAGATTTTATCATTTTATTATTAATACAGTCGATGCCAGGGGCTTTTTTCACATTTAATTTTTTGATATAATTAGTTAAATCAGTAAAAGTAGGGGGGGGGGGATGTTTTCAAATTTGCTCGGAAGGGAGGTGCTAAAGCTTTTGACTGTATTATTTACAGTTTGTTCAGTGTCGCGATCAGTAATGTCATTTAGTTGAAATTGTTTCTCGAGGCTATACGCCAAGCAGTTTGCCTTTTCATCATCTTTAGTTGCAATACTAGCTGGGCCTTTAAGGGCCGGAATGTTCAGTTTTTTGCTTTTATATCTTTTAACTAGTTGCCATAATGAGCCGTCTTCTGTATTGACATTGATGAATTTATTTATTATTTCCTCACTTTTAAGTTTGTTGTTCAGTTTTTCTATGTCCTTGTTTAATCTGTTCATGAATCTCTTGAAGAATGGGTCTCTGCTATTTTGAAAAATTTTCCTGGCAATGTTCCTGTCCCTTATTAAATCACGCATTTTGGGGTCAATGAAATTTTGACTAGTTATAATTGGGGTTGAGGCAAGGTTTTTAGCATTTAAAATCTGTGATTCAAATATTTGCACATACTGATCAATTTTAGGAGTGCTGGTAAAATCTTCTATAAGCGGCGTTTCCGATTGGCTGAGAGTCAGCTTGAAGCTATCCCATTTAGTCTTAACTTTGCCTGTTGGGTTTGGGAGAGAGTATTTGAAATAAAAATTTAAGAGAACAGGGTTGTGGTCAGAACTGAGCTCCGGTAAGGAGTGTATTTCATAAGGGTACAGGAAATTTTTTGTTAAAGTTAAATCTATAGTGTTGGCGGAATTCGTGCCAAATCTAGTAGGAGTGTTGGGTGCAATAATATCTAATCCGGCCTGTAGGGCGAATGATTTTAGCGCTCTGCCTTTCTGGCAGTTGTACTTACATCCCCAGCTAGCGTGATGGGCATTAAAGTCTCCACAAAAAATTATGTTTTGGCCTAGTTTCGTTAAATTTTCAATATCAAAAATATAGTTGTTATCATCGGCTCCGGGGGGAACATAAACAGAAATTAAAGTTAAGGGGTCTTGGTTTTTAAGGTTAAGTTTTATGACGCTAGCTTCTACATTATGTAGTAAAGGTGGGGTGACCTCGTTGTGAGGTAGACCGTTTTTAATAAAAATAGCAGTGCCTCCTCTGCATTGATTAATCCTATAACTATAATATGAATAGTAGTTTGCCAGGAATATTTTTCTTTGTGGTCTAAGGTGGGTCTCCTGGATTAGGAGAACATCAGGGTTATACTTATTTACAAAATTACGAAAGTCGATTAATTTACTACTAATGCCATTTGTGTTCCAGTACACTAGTCCCGATGTGGTCCGATTAACCGGAATCGACTATATATATATATAGTCATTAAAAAGCGCCACCTATGGCAAAAAGTTGACCTACTTTTTATTGCGTAATTCCTTTTTCCATGTTATGAATGCGACACGTACAAGTTTCGTCAGCACTCACCGAGTAGTTTTTCTTACACATCTTTCAAACACTTGCACTTTAGTTATAACACCCTCGCCCTGTGTATTTATTAGTGAGCGCGGCACGTCCGAGAGTGTATCAGGAAGTTTGAAACCAAACGCGAATGCATCAGCTGATGTGAGTAAACCGCCAACAGGTGACTTTGACAGCATTAAAATGACAAAGAGCAATGCATCCGATGCAAAATTAAAAACAGAAAAGCAATTACTGATGGTAGCAGTAACTAGGAATTAGGGAAAATCTTCAGCGTGATCGGCTCTTAATACATTGTCCATCTTCGTTGTCTTTAATGCATTGAATGTGTGGATCCGAGTATGAACGGTAATCCTCAAACTGAATCGCAGAAATTGTTCAAGTTCTTAAGTTGTGTGGGTAAATGCGTGTGAATGATGATCCATACAAAATAATGGATGCATTTCAGATTTATTTTCGAACATTCCAGCTATCCAGGAAGTGATCTTGATTTCTAAACTGGACGAGTTTTGTTTGGATGGATTTCAACGAAAATAATCCCTTCTTCACCGAGAAGAAAAAAAGTACTCAAATACTCCAGATCAAAATGAACCAAAGATTAGTTTAGTTAGACAGTTGCATTATATTATTATTATTTTTTATATACCATATAAATTATATATTACATACACATATATATAGAATATATTAACGTCCCGGTTTTGAAACAACACTAGGGCCATTTGGGGACGGATCTCGTCACTGCGAACCGTGGCCAGAGGACGAAGACGACATCCATCCTCTTCAAATTTCCACACCACTCCAGCGGGAGGAAGTTTGACCAGTAAGGATTTAACTTGCATCAGACCTCACACAGCGGTTCTTCGGTGGAATCGGTTGTAGAAGCTGAAAACCTCCGGTTCCGAAGCCGAGACATTGCTACCAAGCCACAGTCTTCCCAAAATCATTATAAAAACAATGATAAATTTCCATATACCTTTACTTAAGTTTCCTCCTATTTTAAGACTAAAATAGTGTATTAAAAACATTAATTTTGTCTTAAAACGTAACTGAATTTTTTGTTTACTCAACATTCACCTGTGGTGCATCTCGATATTTACCAGTGTAAATAAGACGTGGTTATATTCAGAAAATATTTCGGGCGCACACCAAGCAAAACCGAAAAGTCTGAAATTCATTGGAAAGTATCGACATTTGCCAAATTTCAGTCGTTCGCAGTAACAGACTCGTATTAGATTTCTCCACGAATTGCAAAATGATTTCTCAAAGATGTATAACATTCTTTAAATTGAATGTATATAATTTTTTATTAAATTACTGTTTTATGGAATCCTTACTAATGCGTTAAATATCGTTTAAAAATTGATATATAAATGTTTGTGGTTGTAGATTTTGATACTTGTACTGATCGACAAAACATATTTTTCGTAAACCTTTTAATGTATTGACTTTCGTAGAAGAGATGGCAGCACTATGTGTCATTTCGTAATTTTTTTTCATCGCAGTTGAAGTTTTAATTCTGTAAAAGGAACCTAGATGGCGACACCAAAAATATCTGCATTTATGTTCTTTTCCGGTAATCATTCGCTAATACTTCATCTTGAAATATTCCATAATTTTTTTTAATCATTTAAAAAACTAAAAAATTGTTTAAATTTTTCAAAATTTATTTTATAGCAAATAATGATAAATTTATTTCAAACTTTTATTCTTAGCATCGCCCTGAAACTGTGGATGTGAAACCATGAAATAATTCAAGACTCGAGATTCCTTAAGCCAAGGATTCTCCGATTGATTTCGATGGTCGATCCAACAAAAATAAGAATTTAGAATTAAATTTAAATATTAAATTATGTGTATCACTCAAGGGTTTTCAAAGTATAGTAATGAATAAATTAAGTTTTCTTTAAAAAATAATTCATTCGTAAATTAATTTAAAATCATCTTATAATAATTCGATTGTTAGAAATATTCCTGCATCAACAAAGGCAACACGAATGTGTTAAGTTGCTTATTTTAAATATTGCTCATCGTTTCAACAGCGTGAAAGCTGCTTTAAAGATAGAAAATTCAGTTTACGTTTCATAATATGATGATAAGTGTCTCGTAGGGTATTAAGTCTCGATAACAAATAAAACTGCATAAATAGGAAATAAAACTGCAATTCCACTTTTGTTTTATTTTTCTCTCTTATGCTTATTCACAAACATCAAGTTAAAAAGATATTTTATAATAAAGCAGTCAGAAGACGAATATACATTTCCATTCATTTCTTCTTTATCCCATTCTATTTCATAAAAACTAAAATTTTCATTAAAGATGATAAGCAATTTAAAATAAGAGTCCTCCATTAAACACCGATGTTCACATTCATTATTTATATTCTGAAGAAGGAATACAGTCAAAAAAATTTTTTAAGCAATGATGATGGAAATAAAGTCATGCGTGTGAAAGCGAAACTGCGAAAAATCAGAATAAAATCTCGCCGGAATATTTGATAATCCAACTGAATAATGTGGCAAAAAATAAACGTGATGACCATCCATTAAAACATTATCTCTCAAATTCCTCACGAACACGATGCAGATACGAAATGCAATCATTCTTTTTTTTTTTTTTTGATGTCAAGAATAGAAGAAAATCACGCTATTAATTATTTAATGAAATAATAAAAGCCATTCGAATTACGTTTAAAGTACTTTTTTGAGAAATATGAAGATAAAGTACTTTTGAGAAATATGAAGCAAAATGCGTTTGAGAAATATGAAGCAAAATGCGTTTGAGAAATATGAAGCAAAATGCGTTTGAGAAATATGAAGCAAAATGCGTTTGAAAAATGAACAGAATTTATAGAAAAATTACTTAGAAAATAAATAATCGAAAATAGAATTTTGTTCAGCTTTAAAAGTACCTGAATATTAGTTACGTATAGGGATTTTTTTTTCAAAAGCTAATACGCGCCAAAATATCGCATCATTTTGTCATAAATTTAAAATTTAAAGAAACTCTCCAGAGGTCAAGCAGCATTTAAATTATTTTACTGCAGAACAAGAGATCAGCCTTGTAATTCGCCAGCACATACTCGTATTCTCTTCATATATTATTCTCTTATTATTGTTTCGCATCTGGTTTTAAGTTTAAGGAGCATACTTTAATGAATCTGTAACTTTGCTTCCCAGTGCATGTAGTGTCATCATAAGAGAGAATGCTTTGCAGTCACCTGTATTGGATGCTGCAGGATCCCAGAGCTTGGTGAAAAACTTGGCGACTATTTGGCGTGACATCCAGTAGCCTCCAATACAGACATATGACTGTAAATCAATCTTTCTTACGATGCCAGTTTACTTGCCGGGAAGCAAAATGACAGGTTTGTAAATGATTATTATAATGAACTTTATTTCTACTTCAAGTTTATATATTTGGGAAATATGCGCTCAGTGTTTTAATATTACATTTCAATAAACACACAATTTTAGCCACAATAACCAGACTGGACATGGAGTCCAAATCTCATTTCAGGTCATTTTTATTAGGGCTGTGACAACTGTCTTTTTCCTACGAAAGATAGAACACTATCTGCGCCCTCTCTCCACAATTCTGGAATAAGGTGCTTGAAATATCTGATCTGCGACTTATCAAATCCACCTTTTTGAAGTGCATCAAGAATGACAGGAGTCAATGATTTTATTTTTTCTGTAAGCATGCTTCAACCAGAGGTTCTCCGTGATGGCCAGATGAATGTTGCAAACTCTGGGACTCCTGGCAGGAAAAAGTGGAGAGAAGATTCGTAACCGTGATCGGCTCCATCTGATTCTTTTTTATCTTGCCCATCTAATCAGAGGTGGTTTCCTTTTGGTGAATTTTCCAAATAATATATTAACTACTACGTAGTAAGTATCTTTTTTTTTTATTTAATATACTCGTTTCTTTTTTCGTAATCCTTCTACTCGCGTAAGCTTTCTCCTTAGACAGTGAATTCAATTTTTATTTCATTTTATTGCAATTTAATGAATGGCACTTATTTTCAGTATATACTTCTTGCATACAGCCGACCACCCCTCCACCACTGAACGTAGCAGAATCGAAAGGATTTGTTGTGTTCGACTGCTGCATAAGTTTTCAGTATATGCTAGCCTCCTTTGTCAACCAGCCGATTCGCCAATTATAATACTATTTAAAATTTTCGATCTCATATTTTATGTAACTTGTCGTTGAATAGCTTCTTCATAAAAATTATTTTTAAGCTTCCAATTTTGATAGTCATACATTTCACTCATGCTATTATAAATGCCTTAAGTCGTAATGCACTATGTATGTTTCTGATTTTCTGGCTGCTCCCGTCAGATTTCAACTCTAAATTAAAATGGAAATTATAACGAATACAAAACACTTATTTTTTTCTGAAACCAAGCATTTTTTTAAATAACTGATTTATAACGAAAACAGAGTCGTTCAGTATTTAAGTCTCAAGTGAACAACAGAATACGTTTCCTAATTTATGGAATATCTGAAGGATTATTCAGTGGAGCTTTCTGAGAATAATTGTAAAATACAGTTTCTAGTTTTCCTTTCAAAAAGATTTAAATGACCTAAAAAACAATATTTTATTTTGTTTAGGTCTATAAATATACACCAAAAAAGTATGAATTCTGTACAGTTCTCTGATTCTAAAGAATCACATTCAGCGAGTGTTTCTTCACATTTCAACTAATTAATATGTTAATAAATGTTTCTATTTACTACTGGCAAATCTGATCTATTTAAAAGGTTTTGAAATAGAATAGTTTAGAGCAATCGGCATCTTAGATCAATCAGTCTAGAGAAACCCTGGACTCTGATGTAAATATCTATTTACTTTAAACATATTATAACATATATAATATGTTTAAAGTGAATAGATATACAAAGCATATATATTTGCTGTAAACCTTCTTTTCGTATGGAACAAAATTCTAAGACTGAATCATCTTACCTTCAAACTGGAAATAGAAAAACAGAAGAAAAAAATGCAAGCCTTGAGATATAATTTAAAAACATAGATGAACTATTTTCATCTTTTGTAATCCGCTTGTAATTTGGAAGAAAATATAAATAGAGATTCTTAATTTCTTTTTTTTTTCTTACTCCATAAACGACTTTGATTGAAGAACATTTTAATCATCTCTGACATGATGACGTAAAAAAGACAATGTCTGCTCGTAAGATGCAAGGTGGTTCCTCGGCAGTGAAATGAAATGACGCGTCAAGGTTTTTGCATTTTTTTCTTCTGCACCGTTCCGCAGTAACGGTAACCATGGCAACTGGACTTTCGTTAGAGCACTGAATGAAAGTCCTTAGGTGTCCAGGTCGAGTGACCTTTGTAGTGGCACATTGCTGGGATTCGCAACATGCCATAGTGGTGCTCGAGTCACATGACCGTGAAACGCCCACAGAGAGGGAGGGTAGAAAAGACATTCAGCAAATATGTATGTAATATAAATGAATTCTTTCTGTCATCAGATTCATTTTTTTTTCTCTTCAATTTTTCTTCAGAGCATTTAAAAGAAATTTTACGAGAGAGTCGGTTTCCCAGCAAAGAGGAAATATTTCTGTAGCGAATTTCCCTCATCAAACTTCTTTTTAAGGTAAGTGACGAACTGTACGGAAATTTTTATATATTGTGGAATGTTTCAATCAATTGGTTCGAAATGATGATGTCGCAATCGATGAAAGAGAACCAAACTTTTCGTTTTTTTACGTTTCTCTTGTATTATTTATCGTATTCCGAGATTATATTAATTTTATTGAGTTCAATTCAGTGCAGCTATAAAAATGTTGCTGAAGCAATCCGAAATGTGTGTGATAGTTTATACCTATTCGACAGTTCCGGTTCTACAATAAGTCATAAAAGTATCATCTATTCCGATCTTTTTTTATACATATAAATGCTGATGATTTATTTATGTTAAAACTTTTCTTACTTTATTGACTTTTGCAGTATTTATTTTTATTAATCTCTTATGACTTTAGAAAACCCATCATCCGCATTCGTATACATTTTATTGAAGCAGATATTTGGCTTTAGAAATATTATAACAACTCAGAGAAATACATGAGGACATTTATGCTTACTAAAAGATCGAAACTGATCATATTACATTACATGAGAATATGTATTTATAAAAAATGTTATTTATTTAACAATGAGAGAAATGAAATTCTATAATCGACCTGTTTATTGCCCCTTCTTAACGCATCACCGCAAGCAGATTCTGGTCATTTGGAAAGAATGCTGTCACTAAAACGAATAACCAAATTGAGTGTGTTCTAAAAATTGAAAGTGTTAAGTTTCCCGAAGCTAATTTTTTTTAATCTAACTGATATTTTTTTTGAAACTAAACCACTAACTTTAAAAATATCGTATATTGTGGTGCGATTGGGGTTTTATAATTTAAATAAAAAGGTGAAGTCTTTATTTCATTTATCTGTCACTCGAGACTCTAGCAGAACTATACAAAAAAAGTAAGTAAAAGAACATTTGTAAAGCATCTCTTGACTAACCTTTAGATCAGAGATTCCCAACCTTTTTTGAACCGATGCCCCCTCTTCTAGTGAATATTTCAATACCCTCCCCCCTCTCGATTTCACTTAAAAATAATCGTAAGTCGCTGCGTTGAATAACATGGAGCCGATTTCTATTTTTCGTTACCAATGTTGCTACAACACTAAATCCCCAATCTACTAAATATGAAGATGGGAATGCTATCAGAAGTCATTGAACAATCGACCATAATCCAGAATACTGTTGCGAAATCGGCTTCTGCGGCCAAAATTCTTGGTAGCCCTTCTTGAATTTAATTTTTAATTCCTCATTTATCGTCAGTTCTATTAATCCTTCTTCTAACTGAGATGATCCTGCTGTGCTGACCTTGGAAAAAGGATCCAAAACCCATTCTGGTACATCCATGTTTAAAATGTCCTGGAATCGTTCCTTGAAATCATAGTAAACTATATTTGGTTAATCTTCCAACGCCCCTCTGTGCCATATCAACTCCCCCTAATTTTCTATAGCTCTTTTATCAGCCCCCTGAAAGCCTCTAACGCCCAGAGGAGGCCGTTATCGCCCACGTTGGGAGCCTATACTTTAGATCATAATTTAAAAGAAATCACATATTATTCAAATATTTTTTCTTTAATTTATTTCATTTCATTATTCATTTAAGTATTAAAAAAACTTATTCTGACCATTTTGTGATGGATTCATTTCAAAAGTGTAGGTTCATTTAAGTTTTAAAAAAATGCACGCTGCATTGGTTTTTATTTAGCCTCGTTTGATTTTAAGTGATACTGAATTTGAAAAATGTTCCCCAAGACAAATACATTCTGCATTTAATTTCAGTTTTATTTAAATTCTGTTCTATAACAAAATTTCACCGAATCTGGATTGTGAAAAAAAGAAAAAATTGCTAAAAAGATAATAAGGCATAAAATACGGATTTCCCTGACCTATCCATCCAGAACTTTGAAATGATGCACATTGTGAAGCAAATATACTTATTCCAATTATAGTTCTACGTTTCATCCCGAGATGGCGCAGCGAGAAAATGTTGCTTATTTTTCTCACAGCGAACTTTACATTTGTTAACACAATAGCAAAAATAATGATATAAACTGTAAATAAAAGAGAAAGATAATGAATAAAACTGCATGTTTTCTGATGTAGCATAAGAAATCATGTTGCTCTACAAATCACAATTTTTTTTTTATCAATATTTGATATTTTTTTTCATACAATATTTGTTATTGTTTTTAGTTCTTACTTCTCATACTGTTTTGCACTTTTGAAATGAAACTATGATTAGGAGCTAACACTCCACTTTTTCACAACCATTTTTAACAGGGGGAGGGGGACATTCACTCCTCATACGTAGAACAGAGCAATCATGCCTGAACCGGGATTTTAACCCGGGGCTATTAGGTCACTTGGAAGACGCTCTACCCTATGCCAGGACGTCGGAGAAAAATTATCATAAATTGTTTTCTGAAACTGCATTGAAATAAGAAGAATGGGGGGGGGTGTACATTTAATGCACTGCGGTACGTTGAAGGCATCTACTTCATCTTGAGGTTGAACGGTGTCTCAGAAAGAATATTTATCCGATTATACTCTTGTACCTTATTCACATTATTCCTGAACTCACTTTAATGCTGATAAAGGAGTTTCAGTTACTTTCGCCTACACTTCAAAGCAAATAAAAGAATGTGCTTAAGGCCTCAATTTTCCGTTTGCGTGAAGCAGGGGTTTAATAATTACAACAACTCGCAGCGTATCGCAATCGTACGGTGAAACTAATATGAGGGAAATAATGTCTTACAAGTGCATTCGAATGATTTTGGAGGGTTGAAACTGTTCAATAAACTTCAGCTTGGTGAATCTGACGGTGGGACTAAAATGAAGCCTCGCAACAAAGTTTTAAACCTATTAATAAATTTTAATCATCCGATTGTCGCGTCTATACATTATACAGACATTAAATGATCGCTTTACAAGCTGGAAGACCTTATGATTCGGAAAATTATACTTCATATGCAAATATTTCGAGCATTTTATACAATCAGGGGAAAAATGACATTTCATTCACGAAGTGAAAAGTTTCATCTAATCAAATGATTAAAAAAACAGTTCACGATTCAAAAAACAACTATTATTTTTTTTAATGTTTTTTAAAAAAATTTTGTATGAAACAATATGTTCCAAAGTTATGGGGGGAAAACATTGAAGTTGCAAACTCATTAATAATTCCAGTTCGAATTTTTAGTGAACTTCCACCATACAAAAAGCAGCTACTAGGCTATGACTCATTTTAGGGCCAACAATCGATTCTGCTTCATATGAAGTTCATTTCTCGCCTATCGCATCGAACAGTTAAAGGAATGCTTACAGCCTATAAATATTATTATATAAGAAAGATTTTTGAAGGCTTTGAAATCCACACTATTTTCTGTGTTATCGAACGAAGAAAGGGTTACTTGCAGTTTAAGAAAACTCTACTATGACTCCGGAAAATGGTTGATCATCTGAAAAAAAATGATTTAAGCTGTAAGCTAAAATGAAAGATAACGAATAAAACTGTATATTTTCTGATGTAGGAAAAGGAATTGTGTTGCTCCACGAATCACAATTTTTTTTATCAATCTTTATTGGTTTTTTTAATATTTGTTGTTATTATTTTTTTATTCAACATTTGCTGCTCTTGTTGTTGTTTTTCAGTTCTTACTTCTCATAGTTTTTTTTTGTTGTCATTTTTACATCAAGCAATAATTACAATCTAGCATTCCACACTTTTTTTTTCGTTTGGAATGCTTAACACGATTTTTTAAAAAATTATTTGCATTGCAGTAAGATGAATGGAGATATGTATGTGCTCGAGGTCGAATTTCAATTTTTCAGACACTGCAATTGTATGGTAAAACACTCAAATTTCAACGCTTTAATCAAAAAAAAAAAATGCTGCAAAAATCTAGAAAAGCGGAAAGGGAATCCTTTCTTTGAACGAAATTTCAATTCACTTCTCATCTCAACACCTCTCTCCCACCCACGCAGAAAGTTTTCGCCTCGCTCCTCTCTGTCGAAATGGCTTTGAATTTCTCGACAAAGCAGGAAGAGATAAGGTGGGGGAGGGGTTCTTCATTCCCCGCTTCGAGTGCAAGCTGGGCACATTCGTGTTCCGACGCATCTTCCCACGAAAGTTAAGGCGTGCACTCTATTTTTTTTTCTTCCGTTTTGAACTTCCACAGTTATAATGGCAAATGTGCGCAGCTGTGTATGCTGTGGTTTATTGCTGTAACATTCACATGGATCGACTGAAATTCGACATGTAGTAAACTGTTGCCAAATATATAGATATATATATATTGAGTTGCGGATATAAAGAGTAAGCGGACTGTAATACAGCGTTCTGTTCATTTTTTTTAAATAATTGCTGACTCCAGTCCCTACAAGTTACCACATAAATGCCAGAATCAATCTCGCACCACCACGTCATTCACAACAAATCACTTTATTGTTACAGTTAACAACCAAATATATTATTATAGAATTAACAGAAAAATATTTAGAATGATTTATCATTAAGCTTTACAGTCGTTTAGCTCGTGCAGTGTTACATGGTTGCCAGATTGGCGTAGTTAGAAAATGCGCCAAGGGACGATGCTCTGACGCCCAAGGCGTGGTTTTACAAGTACGGAACATATATGTTACCGCCAAAGCCTGAAGTCTGCCTGTTAACGAAACGACCAGCCATACCGCGAAACAGCCAATATCGGCTCACAATGACCGGCCAATATCCGATCTTTCCTTGATTTCTGGGTTTGGACAGCCAGTTCGCAAACAGCATGGGGCGATCGGCCGAAGTCAGATGAAAAAAACCATGTGCAAATTTTGGATGTTTGAATACCGTAAATGCTGATAATACGATCGTTCTTCGGAACAAAAGCCGAGGAGGTACAGTGGCCCTAGGTGGGCTGTGGCCTGAAGGGAGAAGTTTTAGACAGTAAGGATTTCACAGTACCAGAGACCTCCTGGTCTCTTGTGAAGATTTCCTCTCCCTTGGAGAAAATACACTAACAAAAGGGTAATCTACTGAATTAATTTATTACAGAAAATTATCAATATCATTGATACTGCCAAAGCCCGAAATTTGGCCAGTTCCCGAATTGTCCGGCTATTTCGCACATTGGACAGGAAGTTCCGGGCACTTCGGGAAGTGGCCGACCAAAGTCGCATATACGCTATTCATTTCAAGTACACCGCACATTGGCCAGACACCCCGGTCAATGTGCGATTTGGCCGGCCAATTCGGGAAGTGGCCGAACTTCGGGCTTTGGCCGCAACATATCGTCACGTAGATAGAACTCAAGAAGTAGAGTTAAATCCATTTATTAGTTCAACTCTGAACTAAGAACCCTGTGACTGAGAGACCATCAACTTTTACACAAGTAGGGAAAGTTCCAAAATACCTTTCTGGAGACAGTAAAAAAAAGTCCAGAGCACTCATCTGGTCAATGAAAAAAAGGTCCAGAATCTTCTGGAACATGAAATGAAGGAAAAACAACTGTTAAGTCTCCTGGGATTCGAACACATGACCTCCTGACTATGAGTCCAGCGTCATAACCATTCAGCTATGCAGACTCGACAATATTTCGTTTCAATTCGGCATTGCTCCCTCATTAGAAGAGCTGTGTCTCGATGTTATGACATTTCATTTTGTGGCTCTAGTTCTTGATCGAATCATAGGGCCAGTACAAGTTGTCGCCTGTTCCTCAGGCATTCTCCTTTATTTCAAGCCTACTGGGATTCGAACTCATGATCTCCTGACTATGAGTCCAGCGTTTATAACCATTCAGCTATGCAGACCCGGCAATGTTTTGTTTCAATATATATACATTTATTTTTTTGGATTCCATTGAAAGACCAAGCGGAGGACCTTTCGATGTCTCGAGGAGAGAAGTTGGTTTGAAATTCGTATCATTTACCGGCAGTGCGTTCTGCTCTCACTGTCTTTGATATCTTGAGTTTGAGCTCCTTCCTGCTTGAATTTTCAGTTTAATGAGGAAGGAGACTCATTTGCTCAACGGAATGTTATTGTATCAAAGTCCCTCAAATGCTCTCAGGTGATGTAATAAATTTTTGGTCAATTGAATTTGAAAGGAGATTAATTTTCTCTAACGGAATGTTTCTGTATCAAAGTCTCTCAAATTATCTAATAAATTTTTGATCTCATGATTATAATTTTTTTCTCTTTTCAATAGGTTCAGATAAACAATATTTATTGAACTAGTGTTCCGAGCTATCCTGTCCAGATACTTAAAAAAGTGTGGACTTACCTCGAGTGAAGAAAAGAAATCATGATTTTCTGATATTAAATTATTTATAATGAGTTTTTCTTTAAACTAAATGATCACAAATATTCTAGGTAAAGGTTAAAAATATAAATTTATGTAACTATAGCATGTAATAAATATTTTAATGTCTCATTCAGTTCTAACAAAGCTCACTGGAATGATTCTTTATTTTATAGAAAACGAATTAAAATGCTTTTAATTTTTTATTATTTTTGAATGTTTTCTTCTGTAAGAATTTATCTTTGGATTAAAAAGGTGCACTACTTTAATAATTTTGGACTCACTAGGACTTAAATTATGCATATGAATGTAGAGGGAATGATTCATAGCTTTAGTAAAGATGCAAACAGAGCTTCCATTGGATTTGAAAAGGATCCATCCTCTTCTTTCAAAACTAGTATTAATCATATTAATATTTCGTTTTATTCATAGTTATTTTTTTAGAAGTACAAAATGCCTTAATATTTAACATTTTTTTAAATTGAATTCAACTTTGAAAAATTAAAATAAACATTTTTAAATATGAAAACCTTTTGTATATAGCAAGTAAACTATTCAAGAAAAAAATTATGTGAGCCCTTTTTTTTTTAATTATGGAGGTTCAATAGCTATATTTTAAGTTCTAATAAAATAATGAATGATTCTAATAAAGCCATGAGAAATTTTAATTTTTTTTTCTAAATAAATGCCATGATTTCAAGGCTGGGACATGTAGACTCCAATCAATTGGATATTTTTTGTGAATTCATCCATTTTAATATAATACATAAGAAACGAAAATCCAGCTTGAAAGACATTTGGAAGACTGTAGTATTCATAAATACGGAGTTGTGCTGCTAAAAAAAAAATTATTCCATACAAGTCTTGATACTTCTTTATCTTGAATACAACTGACCACCCCGCCACCCCTGAACGTAGCAGTATCGGCAGGATTTGTTGTGGTCGACTGCTGAATAAGTAATGGCCAAACCTTGCATTGACCGTCGAACTAATATTCCTTTCGAAGTACAAGTCTTGATATTGAGTTTAAATGGGGGGAAAAAGCGATTCCATAATTCCGCATGGTTTATATTAATGAATTACTCATTTAATGTCTAAAAAAGTAGAAAAAGAAATGAAATATTTTGCTTCTTTGTAAACTAATAATATTTATTTTTAAGACATGTTATCAAAAACAGTTTAACCACATTTTTATTAATTTTTGTTTTTTATTTTACCAGCAGATTTTTTAGTAAATGATTTTCTACTCTTTAAGCATAGAATTAATTTCTTTCTCGAATTCGGTTGACGAGAGCCTTATTGGTGCTGAATCAAATTCTAATTACACTAACGATCTAAGACATTATAATTCAGTGTTAAAATGACGTAAAATCGGGCAGAAAATGTTAA
Source organism: Argiope trifasciata (assembly GCA_026543055.1). NCBI lineage: Eukaryota > Metazoa > Arthropoda > Arachnida > Araneae > Araneidae > Argiope > Argiope trifasciata. The sequence continues at coordinate 83,890 of JAPMOQ010063084.1, forward strand.
AGGTTTTTGAACTTTTAGATGAACTCAAAGGACAATTCCTCAAAAGACTCATTAAGTAATAATAAAATTCACAATAAAATAATTTCTAAGCCAGTTATTATGTAATGCATAGTTCAAATGGAGCAATGATTAAAAGATTATTCTTCCTCTGTTTATTTTGAGACTTTGTTTTCATTTTGCCATAATTTACTGGTTTCGGTCATCTTAATTAAACACGATTCAATTTATATTTATTTATGTTCAGTAGATCATTCAGTAAACTAAAAAATATATTTTGCATTACTGAGTTTACCTCTTTTTTCTTTCATTGGAAAACTAAATAAAATCATTTGTATTTTCTTTCAATTAACAAGCAGTTGTGGAAAACTATGATATCTAGGACGATGTTTAGCTTATTTTGGAGTAGTAATCAAAGCCTAGTCAGTTTTGAATTTACCCATACATTAACCGCATTGTTGATGTTAAACAATTTAATAATTTGTCGAATTTGTATTTATTATTTATTGGAGTAATTTCATTTTAGATTAAATGGAGATGGAATTTCTTTTTAATTTTTATACTTTTCAATAATTCGTTGTAACTTCCTCCATTCTTACAGTCTTAAAGTAAATAAACTACATTTGTAACCTCTCTAACCTTTTTCGTCATCACAGTAGCATCAAACATACTGAGATTATTAATTCAGTGCAGCTTCGATGTAAATTAAAGTTTCAAATCAAAATCATGCGTCTACTCTTGTTTAAAAACAGCGGAGAAGCGAATGAATATAAAAGACAGAATAAATAAACACTATGCTTGGATAGTAAAATGTAAGGATACGATAGAAGGGTTTCAAAACACTATCTATATTTACTTAAACATGAAATAAATTGCTATGTGTTGAGAAGTTTACTTAATATACCGGAATATCATTTTAAGACACTTCTTCCAAACCATTCTAAAAACTAAAATAAATAAAAACTATCAATATGAAATTCCATTAAACTGGATAAAAAAATTACTATATATAATAAATAATTGCTACTTTTAAAATATGCTACCATGCTCCTTTTTTTAATTACTTTTTGGGCAAATAAATGATAAACTCATTAACATTTCGCTTTTATTTTTTATTAACATTTATGATAAACTTATTAACATTTTTTGCGATTTCTTTTTTAATCACAGAAGTAATAATCTTTTCTTCAAACTATCTATTTCATTGAGTGAAATAACCTATCAAATTTATGAAAACAGTTTGTTTGTATGGAAGTTTTAAACTCATGAAACGTTCACTTTTTTAAAAAAATAACAGAAATGTATTTCTAAATCGAAAAACACTGAATATAATATCACTTCTAAAATGATTTATCCAGGATTATAACAACTCAAGGTGTCATATTTGTCATGAAAATAAGGAATAAACATAAAGTAAGTATAAAGAAAGAGATATAAAGATAAAATAAAGAAGATGATGAAAATAATACAAAGAAGATGAGGTAAAACTGTTATATTATTATTTTTTTCAAACCTTTTTTACTTTTAACCTTTTCTTAATAGGTAGAATAATATTGCAGGTTCCTTTGGGCGTCACTCAATCGAGCAACTGGAAAGCATTTATTTCGGGGGTGGGGTGGGGATTAAATTGTCAAAGGATTTCAGACCGATACTGAAAACAAATTTGCCGCTCTATTCAAAATAAGATGATGATGAAAATAGACAAGATTATATCTTTCCATCAGAAAGAGAGAAATATAATCGAAGAAGCTGGAATAGAAATTCTCGATGGTGATGATGTCGTGTCCGTGTTTCCACCGAAAGAGGATGCAGTATATTCTGAGGGTAAAGACCCCTGATCACCCAGAGGGCAGAAATCTTACTTCTAGCTCACATGAAGTTGACACACACATTCGCTTGCACAACACCTTTTTCAAGGGGGGCACATTCACACGCCTCACAAACAGAACGCAGAGTAACAACCATGCCCTAACCGGGACTCGAACCCGGGACCCCCAGATCACGGGGAAGACACGCTACCCCTGGGCCAAGATGCCGGCATTAACATATTAAAAAGTTGAAATGTGAAGAAACACTCGCTGAATGTGATTCTTTAGAATCAAAGAGCTGTACAGAATTCATACTTTTTTGGTGTATATTTATAGACCTAAACAAAATAAAATATTGTTTTTCAGGTCATTTAAATCCTTTTGAAAGGAAAACTAGAAACTGTATTTTATAATTATTCTCAGAAAGCTCCGTTATAAGTTGTCCGTTATAATAAAGTAATTTATACATCTCACAGATAGAACACACAGAATAACAACCATGCCCGAACCGGGACTCGAACCCGGGTCGCCCAGATCATTTGGAAAACACGCTACTTCTATACCAGGATGCCGGCAGAAATTAGCTTTTGAAAAAAAAGACAGCGTTTGAAAAAAAAAAATTGTAATTTCTAAAGTTTGCAAGCTTTATGATTCACTTCTGAATAAAAGCGCATAAAATGACTGTATTAAAAATTTTATAGAAGAGTATACTTTCCAATGAATCATGCAATTACATCTGAAAGAAAAGCGTTTGTTAAACTTAGATGTAATATCGCTTTGAAAAAAATGTTGCAAATTACTGCATATCTCTAAACTCTATTTTTTTCTCCATCATCCTAGACAAAATATCCAAATTAAATATAATAAATGACACTTTCAAACGTCTATACACCTTGAAGTATCCTTCAAAACAAAACCTATCGAAGCAGCAGAGTTGTGGGATAATCTAAATACTCCCACTTACCTCCCATGTTCGGTAGTGAATGAATACCGGAATACACACCGGCCGTTGATCTCTATCCCATTCCGTCGCCAAGATTTGGCGAGAAAGAACCGCGTAACCAGTTCCACGGTTCTCGTCAATGGTTTCCACGTTTTTATCACTACTCGTTCTCAGCGAGTGGTGTTTGACAACAAATCGAGACTGTCTGGACCGACGTACGTTACGTTACTCGCGCTGATCATCGAAAGTGCCCGTTCTCTGTGTGTCAGTATACCATGCTGATTGTCTAAACACAGGATTGTGATTTTAGTGTAAATGTTGTGTTAATTCCAAGATACAGGAATTTCTACGGACTCTATCATGTGAGTAATTTTTATTTAAGGCATTCGGTTCGTTTCTGAAGTATTATTATTCATCTAATTTCATGTAAATAGAAAAGAAAATTAAATAAACTCTTAACGCATTTGCAACATATGAAAATATGAAAAAAAGGCCCATATCACGGAAATTTTTTTATTTCATATTTAGGTGTAAAATTGTCTAAAAGTAGAAAGAAAATCCTTTTTGAGCATTATTTGTTAGTCATTTTGTTCAGTGTGCTAATATTTGAAATGTGGGATGCATATAGGTATATAGTATATAGTATGAATATAGTTTATATCATATTACATGCATAGATGCAGCGTATACATACGCTCCAGTGATAGTGACCAGGAAAATTGAGCGTATATATACGCTAATGATGCACATGGGTTAAGGAATATTTATTGGAGTATATGCTTGACACATATTTAAAAAAGGTTTTTTTAATGTCATTTAATAAATCTACTGAAATACTGAATTTTTAAAAAATCAAAATTTGTATCTATATTAGGTAATTGGACTTTTTAAATAAAATTTTTATTTTCACAAAAATTTCGACAGCATGAAGACTGCAAAAAAGTATTTCTTCATAAAATGGTTGATTTTAATGTAAATGTTGTGTTATTCATAGATACAGGAATTTTTGCTGACTCTATCATGTGTCTAATTTTTAATTAATGCGTTTTAAGACGTTTGGTTTCATTCTGAATTATTATTCATCTAATTTCATAGAGATCGAAAAAAAACTGTTTAGGAATATTTATTGGAACATTTGCTGGATACATATTTGAATGAGGTTTTTTCAAATGTCATTTAAAAAGTCTTTTCTTACGTTGAAAAATTTCACTGAAATTTTAAATAAAAAATAACAAGTAAAACAAAATTTGTATCTATATTAAGCAATTGGACTTCGGATAAAATAAAATGCTTATTTCCACAAGTATTTCGACAGCATAAAGGTTCTCAAAAAAGTATTTATTTTTAAAATGTAACGTAAATTTTGGAAATATCGTAATATTTGATATAAAAATAAATTGTTGGTAAATTTTGATTGACGGCGTACAATTCTTTTGGAATTTCATTATCACCGAATAAATTCCTCGATTCCGATTCCTTACAAATGTAAAAGTCAATCTCTGCTTAGAATTCGTGAATAAACTTTTTTATTGAAATCTCAATTTGCAGATTTTTTTTTTTTTTTTTTTTTTTTTTTTTTGTCGTTTTGATGCATAAATCTGACGTTTGCAAACCAAACGAAGTTTCATTTTTTTTTTTCAGAATTTCACAAAGCATGAATGCTCAGGTTGCTTAGCGCAGTATTTGAGATTATGATGCAAATATTATACATTAGTATGTTCTATTATTGTTTATTTTATTAGTATATATAACATAATATAACATATAATAAATTTGGCCTTAAAAGTTATTATTAAAATAACGCAACGAGCTCCATCACTAATAATATGGAAGTAATTTTATATTCTATTGTTTCGGTGTAATAAAATAATTTTTTCTTACCCTGAAATTTCTGCGTAGACGACATTCTTTTAACTGTTTTTGTGCGGCTCAATTCTGTGGTAATGGGTGGTAACTCAAAGGAAAGGAGAAAAAAGATGGCATTCTTAAAATAAACGGATGTTTTACTAAATATCTTTGAATAAAGTTAGATTGTTATTTTATGCTTGTATTTTTCAGACGACGGTTTGAATTTAAAATAATTTAGCCAAGCAACTGTGCTAATATTGTTTAAAAATAGGTAGAATTCATCCTTTATGAGAAGTCGAATCATTATTTTTATTTTCAATTTATTTTGGGTCATTTTTATTTAAATAAGATAAAAAATAAATTAAAATATATTCCTTCGGCCCAGAAGAATATCAACCCTAAAAGCATTAAATAATTCAAACCAATTACCAGAATCATCAAAAATTAAATTATTTCCTAAAACCGAAACTAATTATGTAGGAATAAAAACTAAAATTTAATTCGGAATTAAAAGACAAAAAGTAAACAAAAATAAAAGCTAAATGAAACAAAACCTATTTATGAAACAAATCTAAATTAAAATAATTTAGTAAACAAAACTAATTACAGGAACAAAACTAAAAAATTTTTTTGTATTCGAACGAGTTTAAAATTTGAAAATTAAAAACTTATCATTGTATTTAGTGAGCACTAATGCAGCTACTACTAAAATACAGATGAATCTAAATACATGAATGGTTTGATTATATAGCATTCTTTTTTACTTGTCTTATATTGTTAATTTATATATATATATATATATATACGCTCTCCTAATTACGAATATATAATATTCATAATTAGGAAAGCCATCTTGAAACAAAGTTTGACTTCAGTACGTGGCATTTTTGTGCCATGAAAAGGCCCAATAAGGCAGAAAAAAAAGTTTTCATTTTTTTTTCAAATGATCGTTTTTTTTTAAATTCATGTTTAAAATTTAAAAGCATTTTAGAACTGACTCTTTGATTGTTTTGGATTAGCTTCATCTGAAACATGATCAGATGACACTTCAGCAGACACCCTTGCCCGTACTTCCCCAAAACAGCAGCTAGAGAACACTTAGTCTTGAATAACTTAAAAGATTTTTATTATCTACTAGCCGCCTTTGGCGACCAGCTGGTTCGCCATGAGTAAAGCGTTCTAAAATGTTCAATTAAATCACATATTCATTAGCCTTGAAGTAATTCCGGGCATTGA
>JAPMOQ010063084.1:90121-108459 GCA_026543055.1 Argiope trifasciata
CTCCATCGGGACGGTACAATTATCTAAATTAAGTTAAAAATTTGAATCTCAACCGCATCTTTTTACCAAGGTTTCATCTTCAAAGAACTCGCCGAGGAGGCAATAGATTCTGTAGGAATGCTAAATCCAAGTGAAAGGTTCGTATTCTGTAGATATAGTACGCAAATGTTGCGCAAGTCATTCATAGAGGTAACTTGATAACGGATTATGCTAAAAAGTTTTGAGGAGACCCATCCTATAGGTTTTAAATTATAATGTAATTTTAGCATTTTTGGCAGTAACCACCAAAAATATTGTAGTATAGATCATTTTGCACTCTCTTAATTTTCAAAAATTGTCTTCTCAACAATATTAACGATTCTATGATATAAATACATTTTCTATGTTCAAACAGTTTCAAAAAATATTTTAATCACATTTTTCTAAAATTAAATTTGAGAATCCTGAAAGGATATGAAACGAGTCAAGAGATGAAATAAATAGTTTCTTTCGCTACCCTTCCGAATGAACACCAAATTTTACAGTTCTGAGAGAATACACAAATCTCATGTATAAAAATGAATATGTGTTTGCTCGTATTTTATATACTGCCGCACCGTCCATCCTGTTTCGATGAAACATTGCCACATTATTGATTGATTTCACTTGATATTATTTCTTTCGTCGGTAGCAACGCGCTGGGTACCAGCTAGATATTACATATATGTATAAGTAGTTATGCGAGGACTAGTTATTACATAAATATGGACCTCGGTTGGATCTTTAAGAGAAGTGTGCAAGGTTTCCATTTTATGTCGGCCTATGCATCCAAGCAGGCAAGGCCGACATTCAATTTGATGTCGGCCTTGCCTACTGCTGAATTTAAAAGCGAGTGTATTCCGAAGGCAGCTCCTTCGACTTGCCACTCCATCCAAAATAATGTACGAAATAATTTTAATTTTGTTTATCAACAAACCAATCGAGGACAAAAAAAATTCTCATTCCGAGCACCGACCGAACTCTCTTTAAACGAGGCGAGTGCCGCGAGAACCTTCAGACAGGTTTCGCTTGAGAGTTGCTTATGCAGCTCTGTGACTTGTGAATAAAAGCAATCAATTTTATTAACAATTTAACAACGACGAAATGGACGAGGGAAGCGATCGTTCTTATTTGCAATCAACATTCAGTTGCGTCACATCTTTAAGCAAATCTCACGGTCGAGCGAATCATTGCAGGAAGAATGGTCAAATGAATGGAATTACAACAAATTAGAGATTTTCTTTATTTCGTACTAGCCGCCTTTGGCGACCTGCTGGCTCGCCATGAGTAATGCGTTCTAAAATTTCCAATTAAATCCCATATTCATTAGCCAAAATTTAAGAAATAGTTAAAGTTAAAAGATTCAGTTATTAGTAGTTAAAGAGTCGGTAACTTTATTCGGAAAAACTTTTTGAGTTTAATGCTCTAATAATTTATCAATTATGCTTCCAAAATATTAAAAATGTTTTTTTTTCGGTGATATTGCCAAAATGTTAATGTTTTTTAAAGAAAGCGAAAAAGGGAAAAAGTTATTGAATTAATGATACAGATATTGCAAACGATTATAGAAATATGACATTAAGTCGGGATTTCAATGCATATCCTGTCTAAATTCAATCAGGTTTACTGTAAATAAAGATAATTTATGGAATTAATGATATAAATATTGCAAACGATTTCTTAGAATCCTTTACCTTGCATTTATTTTTTTAGAAGATATCACATTTTATATTTATGTTATTTTATCCAGTCACGTGCTGAAAGTTGCATTTCTTCAGATTTATTTTGCGATGATAGTTTTTTTTTTATTCGAACTTCCGGCATTCTTTTATTTTATCCAGTCACGTGATAAAAACATAGTTAAAATATTTCTTTAAAAATTCGTTAAAAATAGAAGCTTGCGTTATAAATTTAAAAAACTGATACCGTTAGAAAGCTAATTTTTTTATCTATAAATTGATATAAAAATCATGTTTGTGCAATAATATTTTCGGAAGTTATAGCGGAAAAACGTCGAAATTTCGCTTAAATTTTAATTAATTCAAATTCTAATTAAAAATTCGAAAAAAGGGCTCAGAGGTGCACATTCCCGACCTCCAAGGTATACATGTACCAAATTTGGTAGCTGTAGGTCCAACGGTCTGGCCTGTAGAGCGCCAACACACACACATTGAGCTTTATTATAAGTATAGACTAGCTGTTACCCGGTGCGTTGCTACAGCCGTAAAAAAATATTTGAAACATCGTTTGGACTTTGATATAGTTATCTTGTTTGGTTGTAAATATTTAATTTCTTGTCGACAATGAAGATATTCACTGAAATGGAAGGATATATAAAGGAAAAGCGCAAATAGCATTTATTCAATTTCTACTATTTCATTATACAAACAAACAATTATATTTATGTATTATATTTGTGTATTGTTTTAGACTTGTAAAGCTTGCTGTTCTTTCAATAGCATTTATCATCATACTTATGGTATCTCGGGACTCGTATCATATTTGTTCGGAATACTCAAGCTTAGTGTTAGAAAATGTGATTAAAATATTTTCTTTTAAAATGAATTGAACACAGAAAAGATATATATAATATGAAAAAGATAATTTTTTGAAAACTAAGAGGGTTTAAAATTATTTGTAATATAGTATATTTGGAATTGACTGCAAAAAACGCCAGCATTTTATTAAATGTTTAGTTAAAATTTCAGATCTGTAGTATTGGTTCCCCTAAAACTTTCTCGCACACTCTTGACTCCTTGGTGAATTATTTGGCGGTTAATCCATGGTCAATGGATGCGGTAAATAGATCCAAAAATATTTTTTATATATGGGAGGATTGTATTGTGCCTATAATCATCCCGTAAGTGCAAGTAATAAATATTCAGAATTTCATCGAACTGAATGAGCAGTGCGGTACAGCATATAGATTTACCAGCGAATAAATGGATGAGGGAAACGATCGCTCTTATTACGAATTAGCATGCTGTTGCGTCACATCTTTATGCAAATCGCTGCAGGAAGAATGGTCAAATGAATGGGATTGACTTATCAGATGGGGAAACTTTCGCGCTCAGACAGGAAAATGAATGATCCAATCAGACTCACACCTACCTTTTTAATTTCTCGCATACCAAGTGGGGTGAATGCAATCGTCGGATTTTTTTGTAATCGTCAAAAAAAAAAAAAAATTCGAGATACTAAGGAATCTCTACATTTCTGACTTTTGGAAATGTTTTGGGTTAGACGGGTTAAATTTGGTATGGGACCTTTGCATCCAATTTGTAGATTTCTGTCAAACTTCAGCAAGATCTCTTCGGAGGTCTGTCTGTCTGGCTGCTCGAATCGAAGTTAAAAAGATAGGTTCCAAAAGACTGCCAGATGGGTTAAATGGTTGCACTTACTTTACATCTATGGTATTGGCATATATGGAGAAATCCGACGAAAAGCGAATCGTCTGTCCATCTGTACTTTCAGAAACATGTAAATGTGATAATTCAAAAAATTTATTGAATTGAATGCATCAAATTGCATGCCGTGTCTGCAATCGCATTTTATGTCAAATTTTGATTTGTTTTTTCTGGAAAGGCGCGTCTAAAACCCGCATTCATCTTTATTGGACAGTAGGCGGCGAGTTAGTTTAGTTTTATTAATGTCCCTGTTTTGAAGCAACACTAAGGTTATTTCATTTTGAACCGCGATCAGATGACGAGGACCTCGCCTGAGCTGGCACCCCCTTCTCCACACCACACCAGTGGGAGAGACATTTTTCCGAGCATTTAGCGTGCAAGAGACCCCCCTTACACGACTGTTCATCGGTGGAATTGGATCTCGAACCTGAAACCCTCCGGTTTCGAAGTCGGGACCTTACCACCAGGGCCATCACGATCTGCAGAGAGTACGCAAGAAAGTTTTGGGCTGACAACCCCGTCAGCTCTTTAGGTGGGAGCGTCCTTGTGACCTGGTGGTAAGGTCTCGACTTCGGAACTGGAGGGTTGCAGGTTCGAGGCCCGATTCCCCCGAAGAACACCTGATTGGGTGGGTCTGGTGCACGTTAAATCCGTCGGAGCCAAACGTCCTGCCCCTAGTATGGTTTGGAGAGGGGGGCGCCAACTCAGGTGTCGTTCTCACCATCTGACTGCTGTTCAAAATGAAGAGGTTCGTCCCAAAATAGTCCTCGTGTTGCTTCACTATGGAACATTAATATTTGTTAATAATTCATTGAACCACGTGATCTTCCTGGGTTGATCTTCCTAGTTGCCAACCATGTAAACATCACGTGGTCTCTCTGTTGCTGCGTGTTTATATATTTTTTTCCAGCAGAAGCGAACTTGACCCTCGGATGGTGGGGAGTATGATCTTAGCTCTCTCTCTTCCGAAATGAACCACAGTGCAGTTCTCTAGACCCACTACACTATGGATTATCAATGTGCCTTTTGTTATGTTATCTGATAAACCCCAGAAAAAACGACATCTTCAAAAATTATTTCACCAAGGACCAATTTTCACTATCACGAAAATTATTGCTGTATCTAGATAAGCAACAATAATTAAATTTAACCTAGAAAAACTTTATAACTAACCCAAACTAACCCTTTTGGTGTGAACGATGAAAATGCGGGAGATGGCAGCGACCCCTACACTAGATGTTTTGTTTACCAAACTATTGAATATTAAAACTTGCTGATTGGCTGAATGATTCTTTACACACCCATTGCCATTTGTTAAAAAAATGTTTGGCTTTTGGTTAAATGAAGCGATTCAGAATATAATCCTCTCAGCTGCTGCTTGCATTCCGGTTTAATTTTTGAAAAAAAGTACCCATTTGATGTTGACAAACACGAGGGCGTGTAAACTTTACGGAAGGTCAAATGAATGACGAGAAGTTCAAGTACAGGCGTAGGTCGCGAAACATGCTTGTTAAGTAAACTTACTTCATAGGTTACTAGCTGGCACCCGGCGCGTTGCTGCCACAGAAGAAGTAATCTTGGGAAATATCGCTTGGAATTTGAAATAACTGTCTAGTTTAATTAGGAACGATAAGAAGAATAATATTTATTTTTTTATAGGAAATGTATAGCCTTAATTGAAACTGAATAATATATAAAGGATAATAATAAATAATTCTAATTTTTTAAAACTTTATTATTCAAGATTTTAGGTTGTTAACATATATTTGTTTTTCCATCTTCAACAGAAACAAATAAGTGCAAGTAATAAGTATTGATAGTTTTATCGAAATCGGACGAGCGGTGTGGCAGTGCATAACAGACATACAGACAAGCATTCAATTTTATTTATAGAGATGAAGTAGAAAAAAGATGTTCCCAAAGGATTCTAAGGCTCTTTTTTACCGTGGTATTTTCTTTTAAAAGTCAGTCAAAGTTTTCGATAGTCAGTCAATGTGCCGCTATTCTTTTGATATCTATTGCCACATTTGTGCAGATATCAGGCTAAAATTTCTTAAAAAAGGTTTTTTTTTAAAAGCATTTTGGGAGATAAACAAAAGTTGAGCTCCAGCGAATTTACTTTAGGGTTGTTACCATTTAAAATGTCTGATACAGCATTTAATTTCCGATTATATTACAACAGACAAATTTAGATTTAAAATTTAAAAAAAATGCTGAAAATTATAAAAGAATTTTAATTATTTTCTATTTAATTTTTCTATTATTTTTTGTGTACTATAGCTACAAAATAGGAACCTTTCACTTGAATTTATCATTTCTACTGAATCTATCGTCTCCGCGGCGAGCTATTTGGCGTTTAATCCTTGGTAAACAGATGCGGTTCAGATTCGATTTTTTTTAAATTTTATATAATTGTACTATCCCTATAACCCTCCCGTAGTGTAAACAATAAGTTGACCCTATTTCCTCGCAAGCAATCGTAGGGTTTAGGAAGGCATAAAAGACCTACAGACAGACATTCATTTATATTTTTATAGAAGATTATCGTCTTCTTGCTAAATTCTTGCCGAGAGTTAATAGTTCTTCACTATTACGAGAAAATAATGACCATTCACTTTTTATCATAGGAATGCTCTTAAGTTAGAAATTTTTTCAATTCTGCTGCTATCCTCCTACAAATTCTTCGTTCAATATATCAATGTGTAGCAAAAGGGATGGAGTATCGAAATGTTTCAGGTATCTGACTATGTGGAAAACACTGGTTATCGACCCCTATCGAAAAAGGAAGGCCTGACCTATCAACCAGGGTCACCTATTTTTGAGCTAAAATTTCTCCGATTTTCCAAAATTTTCATTTTCATAATACTTCTCCTCCATTAATACGATGACTCAAAAACGAATAGAGGTATTTGTATAAACATTTCAGCGAGTGTTTTGAATAATATGGGCAATGAAATGAGCCAAAGGTTGTATTAGTTGTGTAGTACTTTTCAATTTATAGGTGATTTCAGAAAAATTAAGTTGTGAATTTAGAGGGAAAAAATGCATATATACGTATATTTTTATCCATCACTTCTTTGCACCTCAAAATGTTTTTAGATGTTGTTTCATTTCATTCATCATTATATTCTATAACTTGGGCACAAAGAAAAATAGGATTGCTGTATGACCATTTTGCGTTGAGTATTGGTTCAATTTACTAGCAATTTTCTTATTTCTCAAAATATAAATTTTCATATAATTTTTTGTATTGATAGTATTTTGTATTATAGTTGACAAAACGTCCAAAAACCATAGTTTTGAATAAGTTTTAAAAAATTCAATTTTTCAAAAATTTTCTTTTTAACATAGTCAAAATACCTCAATGTTTAGAGAAGTTTATACCGAAACCGAAAAGCTTCGTTTATTGTCCTTCGAGTCGGTGCAAATTCCGAGTTTCGAGAGTCGGTTTCTTTCCCCCAAATGATTACGTGACGAATAAGGAGTAGCAATTTGTTACGAGGAAAATCGAACTCGGTAACTTTAATTTTCTTTTCATGCAAATGAGGCTCCCAAAGGTTTGCGCATGCGCAGCGCCATAGTATTGCGAGCCATTGTGATCTTAAGACGTGATGCATTTCCCCCAAGTTTCCAAAAGTGTTTCATTCTTTTCTAGATTTCTGTGATAGGAATCTTTTGAAATGGATTTTTGTAAATAAATACCTTTTTAGAAGGGTATCCTATCTTGACATTAGACTGCCTATTTTCCTCTGCATGATATACAGTTTATTTATTTTTCATAATTTGTTTTGAGTTTTCGAAATAAATTTTATCGATGGATCCGTTTCTGCGCTTAGAAATCTTTAAATTCTATTTATATATATACTGCAAAATTTGATATGACGTGCCCTACTGTCTTGTTTGTTATTCTAGATTACCTATTTCCCATCCATTTTTTGGAAACATTATTTTAGAGTTTTATAAACTTTTTGTTTTATATAAAACTTTGTGGAAGAAAGCCTCTACCCATAATTCCACTTTACAATAACATTTTATTCACAATAAGATGTGGAGGATTCAAAGCACTAGCCATTTGTTCCTAAAATGGCATAAATTAATAAATTTTCAGGTTAAAAATATTTTATTTTTCTTCACGATTGTACTGAACAGCATTACAATTTCGCTAAATATTTATAACTTGATGGAGAATGATAGCATTGGTATCCGGACTATCTAAACATTTTTAATATGCAGTGGTAGAGAAGTCTTTTTAATAATTTAATTATCTTCCAATAACTGTAATTAACCATTTGAGAAATACTCTTTGAAGGCATTCGCTTGTAAAATCGATTTTTTTTTTCAAATTACGGTTATCTTCGGTTTTTTAAATTAAATGTCGTGGTGGTAAGGTCTGGGCTTCCGAAAAGGAAGGTTTTAGCCTCGAGAGGCCGCGATGGCCTGGTGGTAAGGTCTCGGCTCCAGAACGGGAGGTTGCAGGTTCGAGACACCATTTCACCAAAGAGCAATCGTGTAAGCGGGTGCGGTGCACGTTGAATCCGTCGGGGTCAAACGTCCTCCTGCTGGTGTGGTGTGAAGAGGGAGGGTGCCAGCTCAGGTGTTGCCGTCGTCATCTGACCGCAATTGAAAATGACAAGGTTCGTCCCAAAATAGCCCTAGCGTTGTTCATTACAACTGGCTAATAATTTAACTAAACTAAACAAACTTCAGGTTCGAGATTCGATTCCACAGAAGAATCGGTTTGTTAGAAGAGCTGGTGCACGTTAAATCTGTTTGGGCAAGCATCATTCCACTGGTGTAGTATGGAAGTTTGGAGAAAGGCTTACCAGCTCAGTTATCGTCCTTGTCTTTTGACTTTTGACTGCTGGTTCAAAATTTCTATTCTATTTATGGTTTTTCTATGTGTTGCCAATAATAAAAACTATAAATACAAATACAATTATTTGGAAATTTAATTTGAAAAATGGGAGAATGTATAACAAATTTTAATGAAATGTAATTGAAACGGTTTACACTCTACACAAAATGATTATGCAGCAATCCTATTTTTCTTTGTACACAACTTATGGAATACAGTGATGAAGGAAGTGAAGAAAAGTCTAAGTATTTTTCTAAAAATACCTATAAATGAAAAAGTATTTCACCAACAATGAAACTTTTGGCTCATTTCATTGTCTATTTTATTTAAAATACATGTAAATAAAAGGCAAGATATGATCTATCATCCAAGGGAATTTTAAACAAATCATATTTTTCATTATTAAAATTTGTCTTCGATTTTCTCAAAACTTCCATTTTCATAATAATTCTCCACCGTTAACATGATACCTCAAAAACCAAAAGAGATATTTCGTAAAGATTTCATCGTGTGTTTTAAATAATATGGGCAATGAAATGAACCAAAAATTTTATTGTTGGTGAAATACTTTATACAATAATTTTATAAAAATTAAATTGTGAATTTATGGAAAAAATAGGAATATTTATCCCCAAAACTTCTTCGCATCTCTAAATCCCTCTTAGATGTTGGTTTATTTCCTTTATCATTATATTCTATAACTTTAGTACAAAGAAAAACAGGATTGCTGCATTACAATTTTTAGTAAACCGTTTTAATGAAATGCCATTCAAATATACAATCTATTTTCCTATTTCTCAAAATATATTATATTTTCAAATAATTGTTTTTGTATTTATAGTGTTTATAATTAACAATACACCTAAAAATCAAAAATAGTTTTTAACAAATCCAATTTTTCAAAAAATTTCCTTCAAACGTTGCCATATATCTTAATTAAAATGATTTATATTTCCCTCCTTTTGAAATCGATTTCAATAAAAATAAGCATTTTACGTAGATGCCCATTGTCACGTCATTACTTTCATGATTATTTCTTTCCGTTTATAAGTTTCGTTTTATCAATAGTAAATTAGCGAATAAACTGCCGGTAGAATTCTTTTCCACAAACAGCCAAATCAAATGAAATGCGACTTTTGAGGACGCCGAACTTTACATTTTGTTTTTAAACAATT
Organism: Argiope trifasciata; assembly: GCA_026543055.1. Lineage (NCBI taxonomy): Eukaryota > Metazoa > Arthropoda > Arachnida > Araneae > Araneidae > Argiope > Argiope trifasciata. The sequence continues at coordinate 99,577 of JAPMOQ010063084.1, forward strand.
AACCGAGCTCGTGTGCTTGAAAAAATGCTGAAATGTTCTAAATATAAACGATAGTCGATGCATAGAAGGCTTTTTTATACCATTGGCATTCTTTAGATTAATGGCAAGAATCGAAGCACAGCCAATAAAGGGGTACAACCGCCAAACTGGCTGTAAACCGAGAAAAAATCTGAGGATTTTACAGCCCCAACTTAGCTATGCCTGGCAATGCTTGCAGTGAGTTGGCGAGTTTTTTCTTTTTCTAAATTTACAAATCTTTCGATTCATATTTAAATTTCGGTACACAGAATTTATTTTTCTGATGCGGATATTGTGTGTGCAGCATAAATTAAATCGATTGTTATCACGCACCACACTCGATGCTTCAGTGCTATTTTTTACACTGCATCATTATGTACTTAATAATCTATATAAATGAAAATGAATGTTTCTGTGTCTCTCATGCCTTCCTAAACCTGCTTGCGATGGAACTTGATCAGCTTATTGTTCATGCCTCTTACAATTATCTTAAATTTTTTTTTAAAAATGAATCTCAACCGCATCTATTTACCAAGGATTCATCTCCAAATAACACACCGAAGAGACAGATTCTGTAGAAATGCTGAATCCAGGTGAAAGGTTCATATTTGGTAGCTATTGTAAGCAAATGTCGTGCAATTCATTCTCAGAAGTAATAACTTTATGACAGATGATACGAAAATTTTTTGTGGAGACCAACCCTGGGGTTTTTTAATTTTAATTATATGTTAGCGTTTTTCGCAGTAACTTCTGAAAATAGTGCAGTACAAATAATTTTGCACCATCTTAATTTTCCAAAAGTTATCTTTTTAATTATATTAACGATTTTATGGCATACATATATTTTCAGTGTTTAATCAATTTAAAAAATATTTAAACCACATTTCCTAAAACGTAATTTCTAATATAATAAAAATGAATCATAATATGTCATACCGTTCATCCCATTTCGACAAAACAATGCCAAATGATTGATGGATTACACTTAATATTATGTTTTTCAGCGGCAGCAACGTGCCGGTTACCAGCTAGTACATTATAAAATATGTATTTGTAAATTGATTAGAGATAATGTCATTGAAAATAAATGATATAAATGCTTAATTTTGAAAGGTATTTACGTAAGGACATTTTAGCTGCTGTATATTTTGTAACGTTATCGAGGAGGCTAAGTTTAAAACATAGAAGCTTGTGTCTGGAGTTGATGATTGTGCTTAGTCATCTGTGAATTACTTCCCAAAATAGCTATGGATTATAGCGGGAATTAAACTATGCCTCGTTTTATGGAAGCATTACAATTTTCACGACAACTCTCATCTAATGATCAACCCTGAAGCATAATATTTTTCTTTCTGGCTCTACAGTTGTTAACACGTTCATTGCCACATGACCCAATGGGGGTTCACACCTGCTATCAAATAGTTCCAAACCGTTCATATAATGAGATGACCCTTCCTCGTCTATAGTTGAGATGGTAAAGCGTGGAATAGATGGTTCATCTGAGTGGATAGAGGGTTTAATTATCTGGCGAGAAGTGGTATCAAAGAACGTGTCAACAAACAAATACAAATTTTTGAAATGACTCTCTGGATGCCATATTTTTAAGCAGGTCTAAATACATTTGAAACGAAAGCGAATCTGTACTAATATTGTAAATGGGAAAGTTTGGATGGATAGTTGTTATTCAAGCACGCCATAACGGCTGAACGAAATGGGATGAATTTTGGCACAAAGATAGATTATAACCAGGAACATAGTATAGTCTACTTTTTCCCCGGTTCATTGAGTGGTTCAGTTTATTAATTAATTAACACTAAATTTCGAGTTAAAAAGCTTGGGTCAAATCTCACCAAAGATGAGTAAGGCTGCGTTTTTTTTTTTTCTTTTTTCCCCAACAGTAATCAAATGAGCTTTAGCAGAATTTCGACCGATTATTTCAAATGATTCCATTTATTTTTTTAGTGTTTGATGTACTAAAATCAAATGCTGTTAATGAATCCATCTTTCGATTTCATTCTGGAGTACTTTAAAATGAAAAGAAAACAGATTGAAGTAAATTTAAAAAATTCTAATCTGCATTACGTTACCCCAACCGGCGTTGAAAGTTCGCGCGTGATTAACGACAACTGTGTTCTCATTTAAATGAAAAGTTTTAAAATGATGTGTCTAATACTGTTGTAGCAACCTCCATCTCGAACCATAAATAAAATGGATTTAGCTTGATTTAAAAGAAATACGGATTTGATTTGCTGTTCTATTTCAGGTGCACACTGTAAATAAATTGTTTTTTGGGTGAGTCGTGTACTTTAAAATGTGTTAAGTAGTATTTTTATGCTATATAATTTTACATGTATGCTTATGGTTATGAGTACATTGTTTTCGGTATAGTTTTAATCTTTTTTATTTATGACTAGCCGCCTTTGGCGACCAGCTGGTTCGCCATGAGTAATGCGTTCTAAAATTTTCAATTAATTCATATATTCATTTGCCAAAATTTAAGAAATAGTTAAAGTTAAAAGATTCAGTTATTAGTAGTTAAAGAGTCGGTAATTTTAATCGGAAAAACTTTTTGAGTTAAATGCTCTAATAATTTATCGATTATTCTTACCAAATATTAAAAATGTTTTTTTCGGTGATATTGCCAAAATGTTGAATATGTTTTTTAAAGAAAGCGAAAAAGGGAAAAAATTATTGAATTAATGATACAGATATTGCAAACGATTATAGAAATATGCCATTAAATCGGGATTTCAATGCATATCCTGTCTAAATTCAATCAGGTTTACCATAAATAAAGATAATTTATGGAATTAATGATATAGATATTGCAAACAATCATAGAAACCTTTGCTTTGCATTTATTTTTGTAGAAAATATCACGTTTTATGTTTCTTTTATTTTATCCGGTCACGTGCTAAAAGTTGCATAGCTTTAGATTTGATTTGCGATTATAGTTGTTTTTTTTATTTGAACTTCCGGCATTGTTTTATTTTATTTTATCCAGTCACGTGCTCAAAAAAACATGGTTAAAATATTTCTTTAAAAATTCGCTAAAAATAGAGGCTTGAGTTATACATTAAACCATTGATACCATTATAAAGCTAATTTTTTTAATCTTTAAATTGATGTTAAAATCATGTTTGTGCGATAATATTTTCGGAAGTCATAACGGAAAAACGTCGACATTTCACTTAAATTTTAATTAATTCAAATTCTAACTAAAAATTCGAAAAAAGGGCTCCGAGGTGCACATTCCGGAACTCCAAGGTATACATGTACCAAATTTGGTAGCTGTAGGTCCAACGGTCTGGCCTGTAGAGCGCCAACACACGCACACACACACACACATTGAGCTTTATTATAAGTATAGATATAGATTTCTTAACAATTTTTCGAAATACCCGTAAAACGTAAATCTAATTTTTCAAATTAAATAATCAAGTCCGGGCCACGAGAGTCACTGAAAGTAGAATCGAATCCTCTAGCAAAATTTAGAAGAACGAAGGAAGCAGAACAACAGTTCAGCTGAAACGCCATAAAAGATATTGGAACGACGGAATGGATCAAACCGTCTTGAACATGCACATAAAAATTTTCACGCGTACGAAGACGCGGGTAAAAGCTAGTTATTTATATATATAACGCAGTAGTATAAGAGTGTAATTCAACAAAATAATTTTAAGAGGCGAACGCCCTACCTTCCGGTTATCACGGTTGCGGCTAGAGCTGTGCGAAAGCGTATCTCAACCAAGTGCAAACATCTTCATAAAAGAAGGTCTCATCTTGTGACCGAAAAAAGACACGAGGTTTTGCTTTTTATAGCTGGGGGAAAAGTACTTTCGGCGTATGGAATCCCTCGACAATACGGCCTAAGAAAATAAAATTGTCGCCGGGTACACCGAGGTTAAAGTGGGAAACCGCCCTTTCTAGCCTTTTATAGAAAGGCGTCTTCAAACTTTTCACTTCCATTTTTGTTCAAAACAGTTTCTTGAAAGGCTGGAATGAGCGGAAGTGGTATCCCTAAAACTCTCCTGCATATTTTTTCATAACTAGGAGTTTATATTTTAAGCCAGTTTTTACCGACCAATAGAAGATTTTTTTTTGTCAAATTTGGGTTTTTTGACAAAAAAATGAAGACAATGAAGACAAATGAACACAAAACCATGACAATGAAGTATTTATACTGGGCACAGGGATTAGGCAATCATTATGATCGAAAATAAGTTATTTCACAAAGTTTTAACATATATTTAAACATTAAACAATTGCAGTTTTTTTTTGTTGACAAATTTGAGTTTTTTGACAAATGTTTAAATCTTAACATTTGAAGTATGCGTTCCTCTTACGGCTCGCAATCTCATGCTTCAGAGTAAAAATTACTTCTTTTTTTCCCCCGCATCTACTAGGCTTAGTGTCAAAATTTGTCTTTGTGTTTTTAAAACCACCTTGCATCTCTTGGGCTTGTTTTACATTTGGATGGGATCCAAGAAGATTAATGCTTTATTTTTTTTTCAATGAAATAATTGAATTTTTATCACGTAGATCGCTTACATCTTTTTTGGAATTTAGTTTATAAAATAGTTCAAGTTATCAATTTGCAAAGTATTTTTGTATACATGTAGTTCAAGAAAATGAAAATTTTAGTTTAGCAGACGAAGATTCCATCGTTGATTTTAAAGCTGTAGTGGATATTTTTCGATAGATAGAAATTGATATTTTTCGTTTGTTCAGAGGAACAATATATCTTAAAAATTATTCTAAGAAATTAAAAAAGAACAAATGAAAACAATTTTATATTGATTCCTTCTGAATTTATTCTGACGGAATTTTTCGAGATGACATTTATTGTACTGACTGAATGATGCGTGATTTGAAACAAGTAAAACCAACTAAGCAGCTGGCTTCGAAATCATTTCTACGTCTAGCAAGCTCGATTTAGTAGATTACAATTAACCGCTTCACGTACAGTGGCGTGTGTGAGATGCGCATCGAAGGATTGAATTTTTAATCTGTAATTAATTGAAAAGTATTAAGTACGGAAAAAAGTCACTTGAACATATTCTTATGAAAGGAATTAAAATAATAGTTAGTATTCCCATTAGGAAACTATTAAATTCGTCATTTAATTAAGAAGTAAATTCATATGCCAAGAGGTTCAATCTTGTACAACAAGCATATCTTTAGTTCTAAGAACTTTCCGTGCCGAGTACAAAGAGGCACTCATTTTATCCTTTCTTTCATCCGCGTTGAGAGATAGTTAAAAAAAGCAAATGTTCAATTTCTGATTTATTTTATGATTGGAATAACGATCTATTCAATCACAGGAAGTTAAAATGCAAACATATTTTTCTTTTTATTCGAAGCGGTTCGTTATTTGTTTGTGACTTACAAACCCTTTACCCCCGTTTGAATCTTTTTATTATTGAAATCGGGTTTTTTCTGTGGTTTCAGCTAGAAGAAAATATCTATCTTAAACCGATAGCCAAAATGAGTTGCACCGATATGAAGACAATGTTAAATTGACGGTTGGATGTATTTGTAATTTTAGTTGTTTTTATTTCATTAGTTTTGTTTTTGTGTTCTTTATATATTGCCCGCGATTCTGTTCTCTTGGAAATTTTGATGTATATATATACAAAAAAACCATCAAATAATGACAAATGAAAAAAAATTTAACCAAACCTAAAAACGATGCATTTAAAAGCATAAGCATATACGAAAGATATATAACATAAATGCCATTTAATAACAAAAACATACAACTGACGTAAAAACAATTTATTTACACTGTGTACCCAAAATAATAAAACAAGAAAACAAATCAAGTCCGGTCAAATCCCTTTTATTCATGGATCGAGAAGGTGATAGCTACAACAGTATTACACACAAAATTTTTAAAATCTTCATTTAAATGAAAACACACTTGTCGACAATCACGCGCGAACTTTGAACGTCAGTTGGCGTAATGTACATGCCTGACTTTCGGATGCCAGTTGGGGTAATACAATGTAGATTAGAAATTTTTTATTCCCTTTTCTCTGTTCACTTTTCATTTAAAAAATACTTCAGAATGAATCCGAAAGATCGACTCATTAACAACGTTTAATTTTAAATACATCAAACCCAAAGAAAATAAACAGAATCGTTTGAAATAATCGGTGGAAATTCTGCTAAGCCTACCCTCATTTCTATAGGGAAAAAATAACTTGAGACTTACTTCTCTTTGGTGGGATTTGGCCCCATCTTTTTGACGCGGAAGTCAGTTTTTAATGAATGAAACACGAACCGCTCACTTAACCGGCGTAAAAAGTAGCCTCTGTTCTACTCCTGACTCTAACCTATCTGCGTGCCAAACTCCATCCCATTCCGTTCAGCCGTTCTGGCGTGATGGAGTAACTAACATCCAGATAAATACATTAGTGTAGTATAGAATTTTTGTTTCTGTGTATATTTTATATTCATTTAAATATGATATTGTATCTGGCAACAGATGTAACACTGCACGAATGAAGTGAGCGGTGAATAAAGAATTGAGTTGTTTACCTTCTGATTTCTTAATTTAATAATTACTCAAACCACTTCAGTGGTGACTTCCGGACTGTTTATGATCAAAGGGAATCGCACGGGACTTTGGTTGAACAAGAAAACATGCTCGTCTCAGCGTTTTCATTTGCGTTGGATCTACTTTCGTTTCGCGGATTTTTAGTTTCGGTTCTGAAACACCGAATTCCTCACAGCTGTCTACTTGCGTCTGAAAGATTTGTTGCATCGTGTCTCGGGTGTCTTTAGTTTGATGTGTAACGATCAATAACTGATTTTTTTTTTAAATTCACCCTTCACTTCAAATTTATTTCTTACAGAAAACTGTCAGTAACTCATTTTATTGTTGTCACTCCCCATTTAAAAAAATGAAGGCTGTGTTTTAAATTGAAACAAGAAAAAAACTGCACCAAGGATGCGAAAATTTGTAGCCTTGTATCCTTTGAATGATGCACAGTCTTGCCTTGGCGTCCAACTGGAAATATCACAGTCACGTAGAATAAGATGTGCAGGGAGAAAATGCTGCACAAATTAAGCGAAGATATTTTTTTATTTTTAAAGCAAAATTGCTTTGAAAATATCAGTTTTAAGCACTGTTTAAGCATCATAGCAAAAAAAGCACCTTTGTTTATATACTCATATGTAAACCTACGTATTTTCTAATCCTAGGATTTTTTCTATTTTATTATAATGCATGCATAGTTTTTATTGAACACATTTTTAAAAATTAATTTTAAACGTGTGTTTTTTAAGATGTTAATATTTATTTCTGTATTTTTATGATATTAGCCCAATGTCTTGTGTTGTAAAATAAATGTCTTTTTCGTTTCGACAAAAACGAAAAAAGGTAATAAAAATTAAATAATAAAACTGTCATTACCAAAAATATAAGTCTACTTTTATAATAGAACGGTTTAAAACACTGCTTGTAAAAAAAGTTGAAACGTTTCTCGAGTTGCAACCAGGTCGGCATATTTCGTATTTTTCTCTTTCTGTATAACCGTTCTGATATTTCAATAAAAGTGTTGGAAAAAAAAATCTCTGACCGTTATCTTAATTTAGGTTTAAACTCTTGTATCCGAATGCTCCCCTTTCGTCGGTTTTCTTTTTTCGCTGCATCCAATTAACAAATATTTATGACTGTTGTCTATTTAGCGTATTAATGAATGCGGAAACCAAAGGAAATATCTTATGATGAAACAAAAAAAAAAGAATATCTTCTGTTTGACTTCTCGAGAAAACTAAGCACTTTTAAGGACCTTTCTTCCAAAATGAAGCACTTTTAAGGTGCTTAAAAAGGGTTTTGAAACTTAAGCATTTTTAAGGCGCTTTAAAATGGTTTTCAAATTTAAAGACTTTTCATGACGCTACGCATCGTGATAAATCATAACTGATTTTAAAAAGTTCATCCTTCACTTCAGATTTATTTTTTTCAGAAAATTGTCAGTGAACTATTTTATTGTTGCCACTCTCCATATGACAAAAAAAAAATCAAGGCTGTTCAATACTTTAAAATAAGACGAAAAAAGGAAAAAACACTCCAAGGATGCGAAAATTTGCAACCTTGTATCCTTTGAATGATGCACCTTCTTGTCTTGGCGTCCCACTGGAAGTATCACAGTAACTTAAAAGGAAGAGAAACAAGCCATTACTCAAGTGCGGATGCTCTTGTGCACGAATGTAAAATTTTTATGGACCCCGGATTGTTTGTCTTTACATTCCGAGTGCATAGATATTGCACCGAATGTAATTTGTTTGCGGGCGAGAGCAGAGCATCCTGGGATACCTTCGTGACTCGGCGAGCAGTGGGTAAAGCCAGGCACGTTTTTCCATCAGCAGGGAAACAATGCTTCGAAAAACACCCTCCGCCGCCTGACCGATTTTTATGTTTTTTGCCCAATTCCCGCATCTCATTTCATGGATTTTTTTTTCTTCCTTTTTCCATTTCGATAACATCGTAAATCTGTCTCAGCTGCATTTCCGAGATGGATTGCAAGAGCTGCCGGGAATCTGTCTTCAAGGATGACGGAGGGGGGAGGGGCTGCCTGCTTCTGTTTGGGGGATGAAGGTGTTAACCGTAGACAGAGAATAAATATCCTTTGGGAACGGCGGCATATTTCGAATGTGCAGAAGTTCAGTTGAGTTTTATTAACAAGTTGACTGACAACTGCGAGATGCAGGGCCGCTTAGGCCTGGTGGTAAGGTCTCAGCTTCGGAACGGGAGAGTTTCAGGTTCGAGACTCTATTCCACCGAAGAACCGTCGTGCGAGGGAATCTGGTGTACGTTATATCCGTCAGGCCAAACGTCCTCTGGCTGGTGTGAAG
>JAPMOQ010063084.1:148459-169012 GCA_026543055.1 Argiope trifasciata
GATTGAAGTGTGTTGAAGTTCAATATTTTTGACAAATTTATTTAGAATAACCAAACATATATACATACATAAGAAACATATTATAAACCTATAACAGCATAAACATAAAACTTTATTAGTTCGCCATATTGGCTATAGATGGCAACACGTTATCGCTTGAAAATTTAAGTAGCCATTATGGCGAACTCATAAAGTTTGAAAATATCCTATCTGTAACTCCGAATTGCTCGACCGTAGCGCTTCAAAACCGGCGCCAATCGATTCCTCGTGGCCAAAAACCCCAGACCCCCAAGTTTACCGGAGTTTATTAATTCTGGGGCGATTTTCGACTTGGCAACCATTCCTCGTATTATAGTATTAGATATATAAGAAAATAAGTAGAAATTAAATCATTTTTTTCATTTATTATTTGTTAATGTTATTAGTTAGTTATTCACTTTAACGGTAAATTAATCGTCTTAAATATTTACTGCAGGGAAATTATTGTGCAATTTTGTATTTGAGCATAATATGCCAATGTATAATGCCTTAGCATTATACATTGGCATATTATGCTCAATGCGTCCGTCTTGCACGCAAAACCCATTGCACCGATATAGTTGGTCGCAACGTGAACAATTCAACGACCATTTTGTTCAAGCAATTTGGTTCAATCAATCCCTTCATAATCTTCTGTCTCTTTTCACTTTTGATAGTGCCGACAATCTGTACCAAAGATTCCAATTCCAGTTCAAGTCACGCGACATCTATACACAGTAACGGTAACCTAATGTCGTTGGCGTCATTAACCTACTTGGGCCAACCAAGGCCGCCTCCACTTTCGCCAAATTGGTCGCCATCAGCGTTTCACTAATCCCATCAAATGGATGAGAAAATGAATTAATTCCCATGCTCTGAAGACGCTTAAATGAAGTAATTATCTCTATCGGAGCGAAATCGGCGAGTGTGAAACAATGCCGACTAATTGTTTCTAAAAAGGATTTCTTCATTTTCACCGTTGGTAGGGTTCTGTAAATAGGATGAGTTGTGTTGTTTTTTGTAGAAAATGATTTTATGTCGTGCGGAGTTGCAGTTCCATTCTAGGAGAAGTGGGAGGAATTAAAAAAAAGAATGGCTGTTATTTTAAAAGCGCATTAAGAAAGCAGTTGACTTTGGCTTTCTAAAAATACACAGTTTTCACTAATACTTTCTCAGAGATAAAAGTGCTATTTTTACGGTTGTTAGTATAATTTCGGATAGATTATTGAGTAATCTACGAGTAATATTTGAAGATTGGGTTACAGATTGCAGTAATGATTAATATTATTTGCAGAGACATAGAATTAAATATGTTTTAATTAACCACGTAGTGGTTAATTAAAACATATTTAATTCTGCCCATATTGAATATTCGAATACATTTTTTTCCGGTGATGTGTGTATTGCTTTTTATTTTAATGACTTCCTGCTGTACGACGGGCCGCTGTGGCCTAGTGGTAAGATTTCGCTTTCAGAACCAGAGGGGGGCCGCGGTGGCCCGGTGGTAAGGTCTCGGCTTCGGAACCGGAGGGTTTCAGGTTCGAGACTCGATTCCACCGAAGAACCGTCGTGTGAGGGTGTCTGTTGCGCGTTAAATCTGTCAGGCCAAATGTCCTTCCGCTGGTGTGGCGTGGTGTGGAGAGGGGGGTGCCAGTTCAGGTGTCGTCCTCGTCATCTGACCGTGGTTCAAAATTACGAGGTCCGTCCCAAAATAGCCCTCGTGTTGCTTTAAACCGGACGTTAATATAACTAAACTAAACTTCAGAACCAGAGGTTTTCAGATTTGAGACACGATTCCACCTAAGAGTTGTCTTGTGAGTGAGTCTCTCGCATGTTAAATCTGTCAGGACAAACGCCCTCCCGCTCGGTGTGGAGAGGGGGGGTGCCAGCTAAGGTGTCGTCCTCGTCATCTGACCATGGTTCAAAATGACGAGGGCCATCCAAAAATAGCTCTAGTGTTGCTTCAAAATGGGACGTTAATGTAACTAAACTAATCCTCCTGTACGACGCTCTTATATTATTATACGCTCTTAACTTCCTCGACGTATTGATATCTCCAATGAAACAAGTAATATAAAAAAATTAAATTCATCCTGCTTATTTTCTTATAATATTTATATATATCTTATATTATTAATGATAGTGTTTCTCAACCTTTTAGTATTCCCGGCCCAATTTCCAATCATAATTTTCATCGCGCCTCCCCTCCCCACCGCATACAATAAAATGTATACAATAATAATGTATTTTCAGTATTTTGGCGCTAAACCTACACTAGAACCTTAATTTTAAACGTTACAAATTACCAAGAATACAGAAATTCCTTGACATTTTGCAACACTGATCCTCAGCAGTGAAAAAACAAGAATCCTAAGCCTTTTTATTGCTCTTGCTTCCCGCTATATCGGGCATTCTCACGGTTTCTCGAGAAGTTTCGATTTGCCTGGAATTTGTCTGGTCAGCTTAAAAGTTAAGTTAGGAGCGTGCGCGATGTGAACAAACTTTTTCTCTTAGGGAGAAGGAGAAGGTTCTATGGCGCCAATTTCAATTCCAGACATCTCATTCGAGTCGATCCTTCTATCGCTATTGAATCTATTCTGAATGTGTATGTTATATGTATTTTCGTGTTATTACAATTCACCCTATTAAATATTCACAGCAGCAGAATTATACAGAATCATAGATAAATTTTTAAGCGGGCGTAAGTGCGCATTAGACGATAGACAAGATGAGCGTGGTTCCGAAAATAAAATCAAGAAAACATTCTCAAGGATACTTAAATTTTGGGTTCACTAGTACTGAAGGAAATGGGGAAGTAAGGCACCTGTGTATCATTTGCTCAAAAATGTTGGTGGCAGACAACATGAAACCTAATAAACTTAAAAGGCATTTGGAAACGCTTCATAGTGAGTACGTAAACAAACCCAGAGAATTCTTCGAATTAAAATTAAAATCATATGAAAAGCAAAATCCATTGTTTCAAAAAACTTTGTGTGAATGAAAAAGTTTTAATTGCCTCTTACAAAGTTTCATACAAAATAGTCAGATGTAAAAAGCTTCACACAATTGGTGAAGAACTTATTTGGCAGCCGCAATTGAGATTGTAGAAATTGTTTGGAGGTAATTTTGCAAAACAATTGCAGTCTATATCTCTTTCAAATGATACTGTTGCCCGACGAGTTGCTGATATAGCTGAAGATGTAGAGTGTCAGCTTTTGCCGAAGTTATGTGACAAATTGTTTTGAATACAGCTCAATGTGGCAACAGATAGTAATAAAGATGCTCATTTCATTGCCTATGTTAGATTTTGTAATGATTTGTCAGTAGTAGAAGAATTACTTTTCTGCAAACCAATGGAACTCTAAGCCACAGGAATCGCATTATTAGCCAACTTGAATGATTTTATGAACGAGGCAAACATAGAATGGACAAATTGCGTCGGAATATGCACCGATGGTGCTCGTTCTATGTACGGAAGATTCCAAAGTATTCAAGCACTTGTGAAACAAAAAACGCCACACTGCATCTGGACACATTGCATGATCCACAGAGAAGCTTTGGCTTCCAAAGAAATGAGTCCTGGTTTGAATATTGTGTTAACTACGGTTGTAACCGTAGTAAATTATATAAAAATGAGACCCCTGAAATCAAGAATCTTTTCCGTACTTTGTAAAGACATGGGTGCAGTACATTCAGCGCTACTTTTTTTTTTTTGCAAGTCAAGATGGTTATTACGAGGGAAATTTTTGCAAAGTGTTTATGAATTAAGAAAAGAAATCGCCATTTTCCTAGAAGAGGAAAACAGACCGGAAGCTGCGAATTTTAGCGATAGTTTATTTGTGATGAAATTGAGCTACATGGTCTACATATTCGAGAAATTAAATAACTTGAATCTTCAACTGCAAGGGGCAAATACACATATATTGGATACGAGTGGTAAAGTTAATGCTTTTTGTAGGAAATTGGAATTGTGGAGCAGAAATTTAAGGCAAGAAGACTTAACAATGTTTGCAAATTTGAATGATTGTATTAAAACTTACAAGGTTGAAGAACAACATGTAAAAGTTGTTTTTGTAACCATTGAAATTCATTTAGAAGTGCTAGCAAAGAATTTTAAAAATTACTTTCTTGCTGACGACAAACTGATATCAAGTTACAAATGGGTGAGGTATCCATTTCAAAATACTCCCAAAGGACTCTCAGATGAAGAGGAAGAAACCTTCATAGACGGCAAGCGGCTAAACCAAAAGATAATTTAGTAATAAATCACTCTTTGAATTTTGAGCAGGTGTGAATGATGAGTTTTCTGCAATAAAAACAAGGGCATTTCGCATTCTACTACCATTTTCAACATCTTACCTTTGTGAAACTGGATTTTCTGCGGTGGCTTCTTTGAAGACAAAATATAGATCTCAGCTAAATGAAGAAAAATAACTGAGAGGGTCTATTTCTAATATTAAACCTTCCTTCGAAAAACTTTGCACTGCAAGACAGGCCCAAGGAAGTCACTAATACTTATTAAATTTGTTTTTAATTTAGTAAGTTGTTTCAATTTAATAAGTTAATTATTAAATATGTCGAAATGTATTTTGTTTTGTATGAGGGTATGTGTTCTTTCCTGTCAGTCACTTAATCAATTTTTTTAAATAACATTTTCTTTTGGATATGCTCGCCCCCCCATTAGTGTGCTCTTGCCCCCTTAGGGCGCGCGCCCCACAGGTTGAGAATCACTGATTTATGATCATCGGTTTCGCATCAGTTATCTCATAATTTGGCACAATCTGACGACTTGGTGCTCAAATAGTAATTGCTGCAAAGCTTTAATTAATGAATAAAAATTTGGAAAAAAGCTTTATTCACATCGCGTGTCATCAACCACAAATTATTGTGTTACATTATTATCATTGTGTTACATAATTGTCATTGTGTATTATCATTGTGTCATTTCTAGATACATTGGAATTTTCGAATTTTCTTGGATATTATCTATTGCTTTAATATTTTTGGAAATTGATCTATTAATGAATGAAAGTTTGGAATTAAAAATTTCTTTTATGCGAGTGGGTTGCGATTTTTAGATACCATATCTTGAAATATATTCTTGATCCATATATATCAAGAATATATCCATATATATTCTTGATACCATATATGAAATTGCTTTCATATCTTGAAAGCAATTTCAAGATACCATAATATTTGTAATAATGGGTTTCAAATTAAAGACCAAAAGTAAAAATAAATTAAGGTATCCGACTACGTTCAAAGAAAAAAAATTGAAAAATTGGATTTTTTAAAAAGAATTTAAAACTATGGATTTTAGATATATTGTCAATTATAATGCAAAATACTGTGCAATAAAATTATTTGAAAATATAACATATTTTGAGAAATAGGAAAATTTATGGTAAATATTAATAAAATTCTTAAAAAACGGTGAACATATACAAAATTTCAATGCAGGAATCTTATTTTCCTTTGTACATAAGTTATAGAATATGAAAATGAATTATATGAGCCAAAATCTAAAAATTTTTGTGATTCAAAGAAGTTACGGGTAAAAGTATACGTATATATGCATTTTTTTCATACATTCACAACTTAATTTTTCTAAAAACACCTGTAAATGAAAAAAGTATTTCAGCAGCATTAAAACCTTTGGTTCATTCCGTTGCCAGTATTATTTAAAACACACGCCGAAATTTTTATGTAAATACCTCTATTGGTTTTTGAGATATCGTTTGAACGGTGAAGAATTTTTATGAAAATTAAAGTTTTGAAAAAAATGAAGGCAAATTTTAGTAGAAAAACGGGATTTTCTTAAAATTCCCCTGGATGATAGGTGAGGCCTTCCTTTTCTTTGAAAAGATAAACTGTTCTGGAAGGAGGAAAGTCTGAACTAAAAGAAATTACAATTGAAAAAGTAAATTCTCCAACGATAACCAACGCTTTTAACGTAGTCAAATACCTTAGTATGAAAAATGTTTATCTTTTTAATTTACTTGTGAAAATACATTTTAAAAAAGCTATTTTTATTAAATTAATTCAAAATAATAAAAAGATTCACAGAATTATGCCGACTACTTTATCTATATCAAGTATGTAATTCATAGTTCGCGCATGTTAAGGCTAGCATTTTGCTTTATAATTAAATTCTTCTGGTTTTAATTGCATTATTAGGTTCCTTCTGTTAATGAATGATCCTGTCCCGAATCATTTTTCACTTTGAAATTACGAGTATTTTCAGTCAATGCCAACCGCTTTGAATAGAATTTCTAACAAGGTCACCTTGATTCGATTTTATTGACCTATAAAATAAACATTGTAAGTCAGTGGTTAGTGATGTATGGATAGAAATTTTTTATTTAAAATTTAATATCTTAACGCAGGTGTCAGAATATCCTGCTTACTATTACCATTTAAGATCAAGATTACTGCTTATTGATATTATCCTGTTTTAAATTTACCAAACTGCAAATAAAATCGGTTTAGTTGTTTTTTTTAATTTAAAACTGAAGTCGTTTAATAAACAATTCTCCGGCCTATTTTACAGTTTTATTTAATTTGCAAATGTGTTTATTGAGAAAAAGAAGTGTAGAAACAATACAATTAATTGTAAATATAAGTCTGCGTATTAATTTATACTAAACAAAAAAAATTTGGCTTTTTAAATAGAAACCCATTTTGCCTTTTATTATGCCATAAGCTTAACTGTCTTAATTTTTTTAAATTGAATTATTTCTTTGCAAGTACATTTGCTCTACGGTTTTTCAGTAATTTAAAAGCAAGCTCCATAAGACGACGAGTGCCTTATTTCTTTCACAATGAATGAATGATCGAATGCGAAAGAGAATGATTTTTAAAAAACTAAATGAAAATGATATCAATCTCAGGTATTGGAATTGCGAACACATTCTACAAACTAACTTCCTGAAAGTCGTTTGGAGTAAATTTTTCCCTCCCTCCTAATATGATATATTAAAGTAATTTCCAATCCTCATAGATCTTTATTTTCACTATTTTTTATTTATTCACGTTGTGCATTTAACTATAATTGTTAGTAAAATTCAGTGAATTCAAATGCCATATTTAAGTGCTGAAATAACAATCTACAAGTACAAGAGTTTTCGTTTAAGAAGTTCTAAAGAATTTCGCGAGCTTTTGGATTAAGTAATTGTGTTTATCTGTTATCCATTGCAATTAATTATTTCGGTAAAAATCAAGAAAATCCAAGTTTATTACTTGTGATTAAAATTCAGTGAACTCAAATGTCATAAGGGTTGAAATAATCTGCAATTACAACAGTTTTCGTTTAAGAAGTTCTAATGAATTTCGCGAGCTTTTGGATCAAGTACTTGAGTTCATCTGTTATCAATTGTAATTAATTATTTTGGTAAAAATCAAGAAAATCCGGTTTTATTACTTGTGATTAAAGAGCAAATAAAATTTCGCATAATCATGGTTTCATTCAAACAATTAAAATCCTATTTTATGTTTGAGAGATGATTTATAATGAAAAAACAATGCGTTTATATAACATAGCATTTTGAATTTACCATTTGCCAATAATTTTAGACGTTTTATAAATTGCCTATATAAGTACCATTCAGGTTTTTCTTTCTTTTTTTCTACTGACATAGCAAAAAAAACATTTGTTTATAGGAACTACTTGGTTTTAAAATTCATTTTCTATTTTTTTTTCTCTACAATTTATTTACAGATTATGATTTCTATTTTAAATAGGTCATTCTTTTCGACTCAATATTTGCTTTTTAACAAGAAATTCCTTATAGTATTTTCCCAGTAGTGCAATTATTTTTTCAATCTTACCTCATAATCAGTGGGTGTGACCTCCTAAAACTTGATCTTATATTCCCGAATAAAGTTAATTTGTGTTTTTAAAGTGGTTTTTTTTTTTTTTTTTACAATTGATTTAAACCAAAATATGATGCAGAACTTCGTTAGATACAACTATCGCGTTCACCTGATTCTTGAAGTATGAACTGACAAATATTCCGCATTTTTTTAATTTGACCCGCATTTTAGATGTTAAATATGTACACCGAATTTTACCTTACTGTCTTTGTTTTGACGTTACCGTGTTCGCTTACATTTGTATACGTATGTATGTTCATGTGTATGTATATGCACATGTGTATACATGTATACGTATGTATGTTCATGTGTATGTATGCATGCATATGCATACGTATGTATGTATGTATATGTATCCGTGCTGGAATCCATGCTATGAAACTTCTGAAATTTAGTCAGTCACTAACGATTTGGGTAGAAGCAACGAATTCTGAAAGCTTTCGTGCACGCGATTCGCTTTTAAAATGATTCAGTTTTAACGGTAATGTTTTTTCCGACAGGAAATTGCATGAATAAAACATGGGAATCCGGCAGTGTTTTGTAATGCAAATGCACTTCCACAGATCTTAAGTTACTTAGCGCCGCATTTCATGGAAGCGGGAATTACAGTTAAATCCCATCCGACTGGCGCGGAATGCTCTTTGGATCAGGTTTCTAACCCGCGTTTCTGAAAGTTGTCTGAAATGTTAGAAAGGTGTTCGCCTCACCTTCTCACTTCTTCGTTTTTGACCATATTTTTCGATTTCGTGAAGACATTTGACGAAACGGAACGAGTGAAATCGTCGTCAATGACGATTCGAATCGCCGTTGTAATGGAAATTCTAATTGATATCATTTTCCAGGTGAATGATTATGTCATTTTAATGGGTAGAGTGTTCGCAAAACTGTGAATATTTAGAATTCAAAACCAAAAGAAGCACTGATTTTATTTATTTGTTATGCGCTCGCTAGCTGGTACCCAGCGCGCTGCTGCCGCAGAAGAAATAATATTGGACATATCGTTTGGAATCTGAAATAGTTGTCTAGTTCAATTAAGAATGCTATTTATTTTCTTGTCGGCAATGAAGACATTCATTGAAATAGAAGGATGCATAAAGGAGAAACACAAATAGCATTTATTCGATTTTAATCATTCTATTTTACGAACAAATATTCATTTTTACATATTAGATTTGAGTATTCTTTTAGAATTGTAAAACTCGGTGTACTTTCAGAACGGTAATGAAAGAAACTATTTATTGCATCTTGTGATTCGTTTCATATTCGTTCAGAATTATCAAGTTCAGTGTTCGAAAAATGGGGTTAAAATATTTTCTTTTAAAATTGATTGAACGTAGAAAATGTATTTTAACAATGGCATTATTAGATTTTCTGAACTTAAAAAATAATTTTAGATGTTATTTAAAATAAAATATTTAGAACACGGATGAAATTTTTAAAATTAAGATGATAAATCTATTTGTTAAAAAGCAACTGGTTTTTTTTCCCTTCAGTATCTCTCATAAATCTTTCATCATTTTTTGATGTTTTTGATTTTGAAAATTCATTTCAGATTCTTTAACGCAACAAAATATAAATTATACCAGAAGAAAGAAATTATCAGCGGAATTTGTAATCTTAAAGCATTTTTTATAAACTTGTAAAGGAATTAGATATATTTAATCTTACTTCTTTGATTTTACACCATGTATAATTTTTTCAAAATTTCAAGCTGGCAGATAAATATTTCTTAAGAAATGAAACAGATCGGATTTATTTCTTCGTCTATTAATATCTTGACATTAAATTGGATGATTTCTCTCGAAGATATTAATCTAAGAAGGCTTATGAACCTCATGTATTTTTGTGTTTGTTTATTGAATTAGATGATGCCGTAGATTGTATTTGTTTAAAATGCAATCCTAATAAGAATCCATCTTTCCATTGTTTCCTTAAGTGGTTGAAATCTGGGTTTAAAAATGCTAGTAAAATTCCACAAATGGACTAATATTGGCTTCCACATTTTTGATGAATAACAAGTAATAATATGTACTGCAGACATAAAATATTATTTATTATTTTGATTATTATCGTAATCAAATTTCTTACGTTAAATTGGCTAGTATACAAAATATTTGTATACGTGGCCTACATTTGATCCCAAACTGTTGTTATGTTTTCATAGAATACTTTTTGTTGCTAATGATTCCAAATGTTATGTCATATATTTTGTTACGCATATATTTTGTTGCATTAAATGTTTGTTTTGTATGCTTAGTGTAATACATCGATGTTTAATTTGAGGTTTTATTTGCACTGTTTCGTGCTATGTTCTTACAAATATTAGGACATAATTACACTATAATCAATATTTTTATTCATAGAAAATTTTAAATTTAATTAAGACAATGAACAATATCTATATTGAAAATATATTCGTGCAAATATAAGAGTAAAACAAGATAATGTGTGTGACTTTTAACCCCAAACTGCTTAGCAATTTTTTTTCCAGATTACGCAAATACGGATAAATGAATGTCGTGAGTGTTTTGAAAATAATTAAATGTTCAATTTTAAGTAGTATTTTTAAAATAAGAATTTATGTTGTAAAAATATTTTTTTAAAATCATTCTTAATTTTGTATGTACTGTATTAGCGAATTCGAAAAAAAAAAATGTTGCATTGTTTGTAGAGGGATTTGAAATAAGAAGGATATTGAAGATTAGTAACTAATGATGTAGAACTATTTTGGAAAGTTGTTTGTTTCAAAAACCCTAATTACTGTGTCAAGCAGCACAACTAATGGATTCCATCTGACCATTAGAAATTCCAATAAAATCGTCAAATAACTATTCTATTTAAGAAAATTTAAATATGTAAACAGCGTTTGTTTTTAAATCTTCCATTATGATCCAGTGGAAATCAGGCTTTAACCCTTCATTGAAGGTAGCATTTAAATCTAGCTTATATCATTGCTATAGGACTGTTTTTGCCGATGGTATTCTAAAGAACCCGGAGAATGTAACCCAAATAACGTGAAGTGAATATAAGCTGAAAGTAGGAATTAAAAATATTTAATTGATAATTAAGATATTTCTAGTAATTACATTTTTTTTCATTGAGTTCCCCGGGATGATTCTGCAAAGGAAACTAAACGACTGGTGCAAAAACGAAGTTGAAGAATGGATGGCACCATAATTCTATAAATAAAGAGTTAATAACAAGTTTATAATGAACTAAGTCCATTATTTAATATTATCTAGCTCAAACATTTAGTTTTATAATATATATTTTGTTTCTACAATCCTTTCGTAAACTTTAAGAATGGATCTAGCACGTAGTAAGAAGTTAGCTTTAAAATAGAAACACTGGGTCAAAAACTCAATACCAATGAATGAAGCGAACGAAGTATTGAGACAAAGAAAACAGCTCAAGATTAGCGAAAGACAAATTCTCAACACTCCGATAGGCAAAGAGTTTATAACTGTGGACGGTTAGTCCTAGAAACTCTTACTTACAGTTTTCTAGCAATTTGTGTTTGGCTTTGCCTCTATTTGCCTTTATATTATCTGTCTCTATGAGTAGGAACTTTTAAAGTTTTTGAACTTTGTTTCATCATTTTTAAAATACTTTATACGTTTTCCTCTTATTAATATTATTATTGCCTTTCTTCAAATTCAAGCACTGCCAAAAGCTGACAATATTCTGTGAGAATAAGAGAAAAAGTTACAAAAAAAACTCTTTGTCTAGCTTTTTGCTCCTGATAATGGACTCTCACGTAGGCTCAGCCAATGTATATTCTTTATAGCTCCAGTTTATTTATCTATATTTTATTTATTTATTATATTATATTTATTCATTCATTTATTTATATTTTATTTTTCCATTTATTTATTTTTCTTGTTCTTTTATTTGTCTTTCCCTCTATGCTTTTATTTTATTTCAATTTTTTTTTTTTTTTTTGGCTCTGCCTTTTGCTTCTTTTGCATCTTGTACACGTGCATAGGAAACTTATGTTTGAATAGCGAGTCTTTTGATAGCTAGTTAAATTCTGTTTTTTTTTTATTTTAATTATAAGCCTTTGACCAGTGTAACGCCACTTTCGGCACACACCTAATCAACATCAGAATACGTTTACTTAAAAGTTTTATTCTGTGTTGTTTGTGCATTTAAACTTTCGAATACTCTTTATAGCCTTTCTCGAGCAGACGATTTGAGTTGCCAAAAAAAAAAAATCCTTCTAGTTATCTTGTTGAAAGTTAATTTAGTTTGCTTTCCCCTCCATCCTTAAGACCCCTTTACGATCCATTCGGAGATATCTCGCTCAATCTCGGGGTCTAATGTTTCCGGGGAGAATGCGCAGAACGGCACTCCCCTCTTCAAGAATCGTTTGCAGCTCCGTCATTGCTCATTCACAACTAAATGATGATGCTTCGGTATCGCTTTCAAAATCTGTAAAGAGTGCATTGCCACGCGAGTAAGAATAAAAAATAAATAAATACTATATAGCATGTCAGCAATGTGTATATTAATTTCTGCCAACGCTTACATCTTAAAATGATGAATGTACATTTTAGAATGTGAACTTAAACAGTGAACTTGGGAGTGAAAGTCATCGTCAATGCTGCATTCTTAGCTCTGTAAAATGTGGCGAACAAATCATTCTGTCTGAGCTAAGAATGCAACATTTACGATGACTTTCATTCCCAAGTTCACTGCTTCGCATCAAATTTTGTTTTGATGTGAACTGAAAAACTAGGTTCAAGCTTTTTCATTCGGTGCTGTGGGTAACAAACAGTTCAAAAGAGGAGCAAGTATCAACAGTTTTAAAAGCGTGTCATTGAGAAAGGATGATAACTCTCTGCAAAAGTAATTTGAAACCGGACGCATATGCTGATGTAATAGAATGACGCACCAAAATATTTTTTTTCATCAGAAAAGAAAATGAAACAGCAGGCTTTTTGTTTATCAGACATTTAAATGAAACGGATCTAAGACTTGATTATTACAAAAAATTAATAAAATATGAATGTGTAGTAGTAACATAACTCTTCTCTTCTCTTTTTGATACAAGATGGCGATGCCTAATAAGGCCATCCCATAATGCATTGCACATTGTAATGAGAATGAGATGTGATGCTGTACTGTTAATTGCTCGCGTGAATGTCTTGTCTTTGTGTTTGTTCTGTGAGTGAATGTGGTTATGAAAGAAATGTTCTTGAAAACATGAGTCCTGTTGCTTCCTGCGCAGATCATAATAATCGACATTCCACAACAAATGTATATTAATAAAAAGTAAAAATGAAATCTACTATCGTAAATTTGAGGTCTTAATTTACCCGACCTCAATTTTTTCAATTCGGAGTCGAATGAACAGTTGGGCACGGACTTTTTTGAAGGGATTTTTCGTTTGGAACAGTTAATCTGATGATGTGTGGAACAGAGTGTGAGAAGTTTATGTACGAATAAAATTTCATTAATTTTATTACTATTATAAAAACATATAAAAAATAAAAGTTTTAAGGAATTCGACTACGTGAAAAACGCTGGTTATCTACCACATTGGCGAATGTTTTAAAATTGTTATTTCTAGTAGTTCAGACTTTTCTCTTTCCAAAACATTTTCTGTTTTCTAAGAAAACGAACGCCTGACCTATCATCCAGTGGCACAAATCTTTACAGCTTAAAATTTGTCTTTCACTTCAATTTTTACAAAATTTTAATTTTCTTAAAAATTCTGCAGCGTTAACATGATATCTTAAAAACGAATAGAGGTATTTACATAAAAAATTCAGTGCGTGTTTTAGATGATGCGGGCAATAAAATGAACCGAAAGTTTTACTGTGGGTGAAATAATTTTTCATTTATGTGTTTTTAGAAAAAATAAGTTGTCAATTTATGGGAAAAACACATATATACTTATATTTTTACCCATCACTTCTTTGCATCTCAAACGTTTTCCTAGATTTGAGTTCATTTCATTTATCATTGTATTCTATAACGTGTCTACAAAGAGAAACAGGGTTGCTGCTACACCATTTTGTGTAGAGTCTTAACCGTTTCGGTTCAATTTCATTAAACTTTACTACACGTTTTCCTACTTCTCAAAATATATTTTCAAATAGTTTTTTTGGTATTTATAGCATTTTATATTATAATTGGTGAACATCTATGAATTATAGTTTTAAATAGTTCTTAAAAAATCAATTTAAAAAAAAATTTCTTTCGAACACAGTTGGATACCTTCATTAATTTAAATAAATCCGTCATTAGGCTAAACGCTTATATGACGAGTCAGCAATCAAACGTTCCCAAAGAGTTGGTTAATCATGTTATATATAATGCCAAATGGGCATATAAATGCCTGCCAAATGAGGCCCTCCATCGGCAGCTGCTTGCACGACAACTTCTTTTTACTCCTTTCAAGTTGCGCATTCAGTCAGATACTGCAGTGTCGTATTGCCCCACCACTTTTAACTTTCCCACACAAAAAGTAAAAAGGAAGCACTGTAATCACCAAACGTCCTCGTACTCGAGATGATGACGAATCTCCACATTTCCGACCTCCCTCAGTTCGAAAAACGCGTTCCTGGAAAATGCTCTATCTTCCCGAGTGACAAATATAACAAAAACGCTTTAAGCTAGGCGGATGGAATTTAGCACCGACTCTTGACAACAAATGTGTAGGTTTCTATCAAATTTTAGGCTGAGTTTATTTTGTCGATACTGTTACGTCCAGAAGCGGCGGGGTGGTCGACTGTATGCAAGAGTTTATTCCGAGGAAATGCGTTCGATTGTTCACAGGATAACTGCAAAACGAAGAGAGCTAAATGTATAAAATTTGGAGCATAGATTTTACATCTACATTCTAAATATATATCAAATTTGGAGCCAAATCCCACATGGGGCTGGCCATTTATCGGTGTGTGCTTTCAGAAACATGTAAACGCAATAATTCAAAAACGTGTCATGCTATCTCAATAAGCCAGTAACAGCGACTTGATACCTGCGATCGCATTTGTCCAGGGGATATGTTACGCGGCTGCGGATCCTAAGGTAATTTGGTATGGGATTTTACGCTTGCACATGTAGCTCCTTGTCAAATTTTGATTTCAATTCATTAGGGAATATGCAAACGACAATTCCCTCAGGTTGCATTTATTACGTGAGTTACACGTAATAATTATAAAATCTTGTAGTAAATTACATTTATTACAAGAATTTATAATATGCAAATCTTTTAAATTAAAAAGATTGATGCAAATTACGATAAAGAATTTTCTAATTCGCATATGTTCGTATTGGCACGGATAACATGATCTATATATTAGTCAGTGTTTTACGAATCGATATTGTTCCTATTTTTTAGCTTTATTATTCTACAGAAGAATAAAATTTTCTTTCTGGTCTCGTATTATAACTTATTAATACACAATGTTTTTTTCTCACGAGTAGCTGTTGTTTTCAAATGATGTTTTCTGCAGGTAGGAAGAGAAGTGGTGATGAGGGGGAAATGAGAATGAAATGTTCACAGTATCCAATGGCATTCAATCGACCTTGTCGGAAACGTTCATTGCACCGAAAGTATCTTCTTACGTTTCCAGTGTCATGTAAGACGGAAATGCAAATTTTTTCGACCAGATACAAAATCGGAGTTTCGTATTTCTTCTTTTTTTCTCTGTAATCGCATTTTGTTTTGAGAGCCATTCTTGAAGAATTTTGTTTCAGTTGGGATTTTAGAATTTCATAATCGATCGCTTAATTGTTTTCCCATTTTCAGTGATAAGTTTCAATTTTAATCGAAGCACATTTTAATTCAACCAGCGGGTGACCGAGCTCCGCTCGGAGAAAACAGGTATCGAAGCTAACTCGAAGATTTAAATTTTCAATTGTGATTTATCAAAACAATACATGACATAAGAAAATGTGTGAAACCATTGGTGAAAAGATAACCGGTTAAAGTGCACCATTGTAAACTATTCTAAACAAGGTTAGAGTTTGGAAAGGGAACTATTCTATACAAAGGTAAAGTAAAGGTAAAGATTAAAGTGTGTTGAAGTTCAATATTTTTGACAAATTTATTTAGAAAAACCAAATATATATACATACATAAGAAACATATTATAAACCTATAACAGCATAAACATAAAACTTTATTAGTTCGCCCTATTGGCTATAGATGGCAGCACGTTACCGACTGAAAATTTAAGTAGCCATTATGGCGAACTAATAAAGTTTGAAAATATCCTATCTGTAACTCCGAACTGCTCGACCGTAGCGCTTCAAAACCGGCGCCAATCGATTCCTAGTGGCCAAAAACCCCAGACCCCCAAGTTTACCGGAGTTTATTAATTCTGGGGCGATTTTCGACTTGGCAACCATTCCTCGTATTATAGTATTAGATTTATCCAAGGACTATCTGATACCCGTCGCGTTGCTGCTGCAGAAGAAATAATGTTGGAAACATCGTTCAGAATTTAAAATAACTGTCTTGTTTAATCAAGAATGACAAGAAAAATCATATTTATTTTCTTGTCGGTGAGGAATACATTCATTGAAATTGAACGTAAAGGAGAAAGCATCAATAGTACTTATTCTATTTTTTTTATTCTTTTCTACAAAGAAATATTCATTTCTATAAATTAGATTCGTGTATTCTTTAAGAATAGTAAAACTTGGTGTTCTTTCAGAGGGGTAATGAAAGAAACTACTCATTGTATCCCGCGATTCGTTTCATATACGTTGGAATTCTCACGTTTAATATCAGAAAAGGTGATTAAAATATTTTCTTTTAAAAGGAATTAAACATAGAAAACATATTTATGCAATCAAATAGTTAATATATTTTAAAAAGATAATTTTTTTTTAAACTGAGAAGGTGCAAAATAGTTTGTGTTATAATATTTATGGAAGAGGCTGTAAAAAACGCTAGAATTTTATTAAATATTTAGTTAAAATTTGAAACGTATAGGATTGGTTCCCCTAAAACTTTATCGTATACTCTGTAATGAAATTATTACCTCAGCGAAAGACTCACATTGCATTTACTTACAATAGCTGGGAACTATTCACGTCTAGCTTGAATCGAGCACCTTTACTGAATCTATTGCGCCTCCTTGGCGATGTAATAGGCGGATAATCTTTGGTTAAAAGATACGGTAAAGAGATCCGAAAATATTTCTTATCCTTTAGATGACTGTGTTATGCCTATAACCATCGCTTAAGTGCAAGCCATATGTTGTCAATGTTTTATTGGAATCGGATGAACAGTTTAGCAAGGCATAAGAAACTTACTAAACATTAATTTTTATTTATAGAGATTACATAATTTTATCAAGCTTATAACCGTCCCGTAAATGCAAGTAATAAGTTGCCCAAATTTTATCGCAATCGGATGAGCGCTACGGCAGCGCATGACACATACCGACAAATATTTATTTTTATTAATATGTATAAATCATATTCAGTGTAAATGAATAAATTATGTCAGATGAAGCTAAATAAAAAACAAACAAAACGTGCATTCATTAACTTGTTTGGTACTTAATTTTCCTACGATTCCAGACATTTCCTTTCGGTGGCCACTTCCTTCGGACGGACACTGACCGGGAAAACTCTCCGTCAAATGACGCAACATTCTCGACATCAGCTCCGAGGCTCGATCAGACGTAGAGCTAGATACCCGCACTTTCGGGTTGACACAGTCTTCTCTTCGCAGGCGAATAATTATCCCTCGGCCACCGATACAATGTCTTTGTTGCGGCAGCCCGAATTCTGTCGCATTGTTTCTTGTGTTGCAGGGTTCGATAAACTCGCCATTTCGGACACTTCTTGTCATTTCGGGTTTGATTTCCTCGACATTGGAATGCGTTAATGAATTTTCGAGACGCCAATGGGAACGGTTTTTTTCCCCGCTCCCCTCCGTTGCTAAAGTGGGGATCTAATCTGAGATGATTCGATTGTGCGTTTGAATTTCTAGTTTTTGTCGGTCATTCGGCGACCCTTTGATATGAGTTTCCAAAGTGATCTGGAATTAATAACAACACCTACCAGAGTGACAGTTTTAATGAGGTTTCAAGGCTGTTCTTAATATAAGTGTTATTTTAAATTAATGTATTTATAGTTTAATGGCTGATACCCTTTGCGTTGTTGTCGCCACAAAAAATAATATTCAGTACAATCAATCAATAATAAGGCAATGCTTTATCGAAAGAGGATGAACGGTATATAAAATACAAACACACAAATATTCATTTTTTTATACATTAGAGTCGTGTATTCTTTTAGAATTGTAAAACTCGGTGTTCTTTCTGAATGGCAATAAAAGAAACCATCTATTGCATCTCGTGATTCGTTTTATATTTGTTGAGAATTCTCAAATTTCATTTTAGAAAATGGGATTAAAATATTTTCTTTTAAATTCAATTAAACGTAGAAAATATACTCATACCATAAAATCTTTAACATAGTTGAAAATATAATTTTGGAAAATGAAGTGGGTGCATAATTATTTGTACTGCAATGCTTTTGGTGGTTACTGCAGAAAACGCCAAAACTTAATTCAACTTTCAAAACCCCACGGTTGATCTTCTCTAGACTTACTCGCAAAATCTGTTATAAAGTTGCTCTGAGCATGACCTGCCTGGCATTTGTGTTCAGTAGCTATGGTATCTTCATTTCCACAATACTTTTTTTTTGTATCTTCATTTCCTTCCTGCGTCTCATTCCGATAATAATTGCTTTCGATTCCAATGCAACAAATGAAATTTTTAATAATTTTCTTTTACAATAATCACCTCTTATCACTCTCGAGAGATCAGAAATAAAGAAGCGACTTTTTATTTGTCCCCAGCTGTCATTTCGCCGCTCTGCTGCTTAATTAAGTTGTTCTGGGAAAGGGAATGACCACTCGCTCCTTTGTCGAAAGCGAATCGTTCTGCTTTTTAGCAGCGGCGAAAAGGATTTACCTTTATCGTGTTACCTTTCCTCTTTTAACACTCTAATTACCCCCCCTCCTCCCGTCTTGCTGCTCGTTCTCAGATCTGTCTGTCAAATCTTTTATTTCTATATAATGAGACGGAACGTGAAATCTCATCCCCCGCTTATTTGGTATCATTTAGAATTTTTTTTTGAAAAATTGGATTTTTTAAATATTATTTAATACCATGGTTTTTAGAGGTATCTTCAACTATAAAACAAAATAATATATATACAAAAGAATATTATTTGAAAATATTATATATTTTGAGAAGTAGGAAAATGTGTCGTACATTTTGATGTAATTGAACCGAAACGGTTCACACTGTACACAAGATGGTAATGCAGCAATTCTATTGTACTTTGTACACAAGTTATGGAATGCAATGATGAATGAAATGAACCAACGTCTAAGAAAAAAATTGAGATGGAAAGAAGTAATGGTAAAAAAATATACGTATAGATGCATTTTTTCCATAAATTCTCAACTTCATTTTTCTAAAAACACCTATAAATAAAAAAAAAGTATTTCGCCAGCGATGAAACTTTTGGTTCCTTTCATTGCCCACATTATTTAAAACACAAAACTGAAACTATAATGCAAATACCTCTGTTAATGTTTGAGATATCACGTTAACGGAGAAGAATTTTTATGAACATTAAAGTTTTGAAAAAATTGAAGCTAAAGAAAAATTTTAGCTGAAAAAAATATGTGCCCTTGGATGATAGGTGAGGCCTCCCTTTTCCCAGAAAACATAAACAGTTTTGTAGTGAGAAAGTTTGAACTACTTGAAATAACAATGAGGAAAAAAAATTTCGCCAATGCAGTCTATAACCAGCGTTTTTAACGTATTCGGATACCTTAAAAGGAATGTAACGTGTTTTAACGTATTGTCTTCCCTCATTCATACTGTTTGCTTATTTTAACTATTTTAAGTGCAAAAAGACTGTTTACACAATATTTAAATTCTCATGCCGCCGTGTGATTAGGGCTGGTTCGTGTGCCATTAAATCAAAATCAGTTAACATCAATCACTATCCTAATTATCACATGATTAATTCAGGTGAAGATGCAGTAACTAATAGCTTATCAACGCGGCCATCTGACAAATTTCTATTTTTAATAGTTTAGTTGTTTTTCTATTTCATGATTAAAACATGATCGGAATGTTAAACGATAGAACTATCTATCTAAACCAGGACTAACTATCAGCAATCGTTCTAGTTCGTTTTTAATTTTTAGAATATGATCAGAATGTTGAATAATAGTTAGCCTTCGTTTAGATAGCTAGTTCTATCCACAACCGTCCTATTTTGGATTGGATTTGTAATACTTTGTTGCGTGCGTTGAGATATTAAAGAGTAGCGAATAGTTTTTTTAAACATCCGTTTTAACTTTTGGGTTTGTTATTTAGATGTGTATGGTGAATTAAAAAAAAAATATTTTTTGAAATGTTAATGAGCAATTAAAAAAAATATGTTTAAAAAAATTACTTTTGCATAATAATTCGAAACTTAGTTAACAGTTTTTATTACTTCAAATCATTTTTAGTGAATGTTTATTGAAATTGTACACCTAACAATTTGAATATGCTTTCAACAGTATTTGAACACATTTGAGTATGCTTTGAACAGAGTATTTGAACACATTTGAGTATGCTTTGGACAGAGTATTTGAACACATTTGAGTGTGCTTTGGACAGA
>JAPMOQ010063084.1:190305-213884 GCA_026543055.1 Argiope trifasciata
AAAATTTTTGAAGTAAATTGCAGGTTTGAAGACATCGAAGAAATTTTTTTATTTTCAAGTTCGCTTTCTTTTTCCGGAGACAGGCAGCATATTTACAAGCAGCGCGGGCAAGCAGATGTGACAAACTAAGGGAAGATATTAATTTCCCCTCAATTATACAGTATATTTTGATAGGGAAAATATTGTTTACAGTGCTAATATATCATTAAGATTCCCCTAGGGATTCCTGAACATCGGCCTTTCAAAGCAGGTTAAACACAGGGATGTTTTTATAAAACTTTTTGTTTAGGTCAGCCTAAACGTTTTTACAAGCTTTCTCTTGAATTAATTAAGTAGATAACGTGTAATAGGACCAGGAAATAAGATTTATTAAGACCAGAAAATATTTTTAGAATGAAGTTAATATGGGCTAATTGGAGTTAAAAATTAGTGAATTAATTAAGTTTAAGTTAACTTTTAAAATTGAATATCTTTATACACACACATATGTACGTATGTAATAATATATTGAAGCAAAACTTGAATTCAAATTACTTTCTGAAGTGTTATCTTAATTTAACCCATATAAAGTCGTTCTAAAATATTCTCTTATTTCCTGATCCGATTCCACTTTATCTACTTAATTAATTCAAGAGAAGCTTTATAAAATTGAATCGTCTAAACACCGACTTTCTCTCGCTCCGCGTGAAGTGCTTGAAAAATGTGCAATAAGCACATTCTTTTTTAAAGATCCCTGCATTGTTTCCCTTATTGGTGATTGACGTTCGGAAATCCCTATCTTACTCTTAATGATATATTGGCACTGTAAACGATGTTTTCCCTATCAAAATATGCTATACAACACGAGGGAAAATTAATTTATGTACTTTTCGTGTGTCTACTTGTCTGCGCGCTTGTTAATATGCCTGCCTCCGGAGAAAGAATAAAGCGGACTTAAAAGTAAAATGTCTTCGTCATTTAAATTATTTCGGACTGCAATCTACTTCCAAAATTTTAAATGTTTACATACATATAAATAATATATGATAAATTTTTTATACATTCTTTTTAAATTTTGCTATCGGGCAAACAAAGTTTTGGAGCTCAACTGTTTTGAGATGAAAAAAACAAACAAAAACAAATTGATCTTCTAAATATCGACACTGTGATATTTAGACACTGTGATATTTTTTACACTGTGCGTGATCTGATAATCAGATGATTGTTTCAAACCGGCTTAAACTGGTTAATGATTTAAATGAATGAAGAGAATTCGTAATAATTCAGAGAATGTATAATTTGGAAATCAAGTTGTAGCTTTAGTTGGCGATAAGTCGCTAAATGCGACAACCTTCTGGATCATTTTAAAATAACCCTAATTTAATGAGTTGAAATGGCCCCGGATACAACAATCGATTAAACAAACAATATTTTAACTTGTTTACTTTATTTTTAAAACATTCTCTCAATAATCTGACCAAATTATCGTCGGATTAGAGGAGTTCCTGTTGATTCAATTCAGAAAAACGCATTCTAATAACAGGGTTGTATTATTAAAAAAGAATGAAGAGGGGTTGTTGTTACGCATTAATTAATAATCTCTTTTTCGTTCGTCAGGCTTAATTTTATGTAATGGCATCTAAAATTATGTTAAAATAATACCAAGTGTTAGAAGCATACGTGAAGTAAATGGCATTTTGTGACTGAATTGCTCTCTTGTATTGACCGTTTTTCATATTCAATTTTGAAAATATATAAAAAGAGACCTGTTCATGTTGTGTAATCTGCTTCAACATTTCTTCCATCTGCATCTTTATGGAGGGCCGCGGTGGTCTGGTGGTAAGGTCTCGGTTTCAGAACCGGAGAATTGCAAATTCGAGTCCCGATTCCACCGAATAACCGCCGTGTAAGCGGTTTTATTGCACGTTAAATCTGACGAGCCAAACGCCCTCCCGCTGGTGTGGAAGTTTAGAAAGGCTGGTGCCAGCTCAGGCGTCATCTGACCGTAGTTCAAAAGTACGAGGTCCGTCTCAAAATAGCCCTAGTGCTGCTTCAAAACTGGACGTTAATATAACTAAAATAAACTAACTCCATTTTTATGATACTGCAAAATGTATGGTATTGCAAAATTAGAAATATATCTACACATTAAAAGGAGTTATATGTGAATTTCTCTATTTCTGATTGTGCAGTGTATTTTAATTTCTTTTTCCGGAAGTAAGGCGGTTAATTATGAAGTCTAACATTCCTTTCTGCGTAAGTTCCTTACATAACTAAGCATTAAGACAGGTCCCCTTGAATTAAATTCAGATTTACATTAAAAGAATGCCGTTTTAGAATTAGAAAAGAATGCTCTTTCCACAAACAAAATGCTTCCAGAACCAGAAAATGATGCAGTTATTCCTTCCTTAATTAACCGAAATTGAACTCAAGCTGGTCAACTCGAAAAGTTGGATTGTACGTTTGAGGTCTTCCTGTCAATTGGACAAAGGATCTCGGCATTTGGATTTGTGTGTTTTCCACAACAAACCGCTCTTAAGTGTGCTATTCGCGGAGGAAATGCCCGTAAACTGACATGACACGGGTTTAACGATTAACAGCCGAAACGGGTCCACGCTCATTTGAGGCTGAAATTCAAAGACTGACCACATAAATTGAACAAAAGCTCACAGATAAAAAAGAGAAACAAACCGAGGTCCATTAGGGAATTCGGATCTTGCGACTTGTGAGTTTTGGGGAGTATGTGTATGGCTGACCTTGAAAGGACACGTGTTCTTGGTCGGTATTCTTTTGTTCTGCGTTCGTGTTTGTGCGGAAGTAGAACGGCAACATTTCCGAATTTGTATTTGATTCCAGTTGTTGAAGTAGGTAAATGTGACTTCTAGGAATTAGTTATGCACAGTCGGAGAAACATTGAAAATATATTTTACATAATCGGGAAAGAGAAGAGCAAAACAATTAAACAGGTGTTACAAGGTTGCTTTTTTTATTATTTTAAATGGGGGAACTGGCAATGTCATTCTTTTTAGGTTTTGGGTGCATTCGATTTAGGCGATTTTGATGACTATGAGAAAAAAAAAATGTTGTGTAAACGCTTCGGAAAGCGAATTTTAAACTGTGCGAAACATTTTGTTAGTAGATTAATGATAAAGAAAACAGAACTCGTTTTGGAAAAAGGAGGACCATAAATGTTATATTAAAACATATGAAAAATTTGATACCCTTTCTGGATATGTATCCCTTTAAATTATTCCCTTTCATTCATGTATTTATTTTCTTTTTAACTAA
Organism: Argiope trifasciata; assembly: GCA_026543055.1. Classification (NCBI taxonomy): domain Eukaryota; kingdom Metazoa; phylum Arthropoda; class Arachnida; order Araneae; family Araneidae; genus Argiope; species Argiope trifasciata. The sequence goes on from JAPMOQ010063084.1 coordinate 193,573, forward strand.
TTGTTTTAAAGACAAATGCTCTTTATCCTGCAGATCGTCAATGCATTGTGTTGGAGTGTATAATATATATAATACAACCATAAAAACATTAAAATAATTAAAACCTATTTCCTGAGTCAACAAAAATTAAAACGAAACTAATTAGATCGAAATCGAAATTAAAATTCAATCTGGAATTAAATGCTAAAAGTTCACAAAATGAAAAGTAAATGAAACAAAACCTATTAATGAAACAAATCTAAATTAGTATAATTAATAAAATTATGTGAACAAAACTAGTTACGGAAACGAAACTAAAATTGAAATTGAAACTAAAAATTATTTCGGATTCAAACAAGTTTAAAATTTTAAATTAAAAAAAATCAATCATTGTATTTAGTGAGAGTAAATGCAGCTACAATGAATATACAGATTAATGTAAATGAATTAACAACATAAGCCAAGCAAAAAGGATCGCTACCGAATCAAAACTACAACCAATAGAAAAAGAATCCGGGTTAATTCCGGAATCCAGAAGAATCCGGTATACATATGTGTGTATATATAACACACACACACAATAACAGTTTAAAATTTCGGGAGCAGATGGCCGTATCAAAGACAGTGATGAGAAGACCCGGGAAAGCATATTTAGGAAATTCAGCTCACAAGACAAGTCAAGCAGAAATGGGGAAAAGGAATGAAATGAATTTTCCCTTAATCTTAAATATGATGAAATTAATTTTCCCTTTTTCTTAAATATCATAATCTGATAGGGAGAAATATTGTTTATATTGCTAATAGGCTATTAAAGCTCTCATTGGGATTTCTGCAGGTGTCAAACTTTTATCGCAGTGATTACTCGCAGTGTGGGTATCGCTGACTAAACGTTTTTACAAAGCACGCACGCACACAGATATATATAAATATTAGCAATATAAGCCAAGCAAAAAGGGACATCGAATAATCAAAATTACAACAAAAAGAGAAAGAATCTGACTAGAAGACATTTTCAAGGGGCATCCTCAGGCAAGGATTTAAAATGAGGGATTCTTTCTGTGAGGAATCGGACAATGTCCACCAATATTGACCCCTCGTGACCCGAAAATCCCCAAGAATTAAGGCAAAAGAGATACACCAATTTAACAGCAAAGACACAAAACAAAGCAACATTAAAAACATCATCAATTTATATATATATATATAATATGAAGAAAGTCTCATTAAAATAAATCATTTATCCTGAGGCACTGTAACGTCTCAATCTGGCCCGATCAAATAAAGGGTAGCGTTTTAAATTAAGTACTTTATTTGCAGCTTTAATTTATAGAAAAAAAAAATACTATTTATCATCTAGGTTAAATGAAAAGTCCATGTGGAACACCACAAGAATAGTTCCTTGAGATATTTCGGAGAAACTCACGAGAACAGCTAACCAGCCGTCTAAGTCTCGTGCTGGTGCCTGGGTTAGCTTCAGGAATCCACCGAATTCCTCGAGTGGAATCTTCTCTCGAACGCTCGGCTTTCACCGATCTCCTCTCGACCTCTTCACAGAAAAAAAGTCCTTGTCTATTCTCCTTTTCTCTCCAAAAACCTCACATTTTCTCTTTTCCTTGGACTCCGTATCTCCTCCGCATTGGAGCATTTGGGTTGCTGATTCTCCAATCGTCGTTCAGCAAAAACTTTACTGGTCTACAATTGACAGCAGGACTATTATTGGAATGTTCAGGAATGCTCACAACGTGAAACAAAGCAGGTTGCACATCTGTGTCGCAGACACGATTAGTGCACAGTGGTCCTTTATCTCGACTCCCTCTAAAGGGCTAGATGTCCGTTGTTAGAAGGAGGGTTCTCCACCTGTCCATCTGTAAGTAATTATATTGCCATAAAACGTAGACATTTATGAGACCAGTCTGGAATTGGTAATTATGGAGCGTGTGAAAAAAAAGAACCCGCCATGATCAGGCCGGTAGAAGCTGAATCGTTACAGCACATACCAGAGCGTGTTTCTTGCAAGCGTCTTCAAAATGCGCATATAGTATTTCCTTACCACATTTTTGCCACAGCACATGCTCCGACATGTGCATTGGCTAAACCAGAATTCACATAGGTAATATAGCGTACCCTTTGCACAAAATTTGTGAAATTGCATTGTCGCGTTTTAGGCATAAGAAATTAAGAGACAAAGATCTGAGGATGAATGTATAGTGCAGAGCTGCAAATATTCCTTTGATTTAATTGAGGTAATTAATATGCTTTGTCAGTTTCATTTTCAGATGACAATCACAGAATAACTTAGTAGCACATACCGATAAAGTTGTTTAACGAATTTAGAAATAATAGTGAAATAGGCATTTTTTTTTAATTCTTATATAAAAAAGTAAAAATGAAATATCCAAGATCGTAAATTTTAAGTTATCGCGGGAAGATGTTATTTGAGAAGTCATGATTTGTTTTGATAATTTGTCATCACGAAGCTTCTCTATCGGTCTCTATCCCTCTCTCTCTTTATATAATATTTTAACATTTAATTTCAATCCAAATTAATTTCTAAAGTTTTATCTTACTTCATTCAAGAAATGCTTTGTAAAAATGTTTAGTCAGCGACTACTAGGGTGAGAGTGATTGATAAAAGTGGCAGACTTAAACAAATAGTTTCATAAAAAGATCCCTGTGTTTCCCTTATCATGTTATCAACATGTGTCAGAAATCCCCATGTGTCAACATGTGTCAGAAATGAGCATCTTAATAATATATTGGTACTATAAAAATTTTTTTCCCCTATCAAATATGCTACATAACACGAGGAAAAATTAATTTCACAACTTTTCTGTCACTTCTGCTTGTAAAAATGACTACATGTGGCACATATATATAATATAATATAATATAGATAGATAGATATTCAAATAATAAACTATTTGCCAAGTAGTTCTTAAACGTATTAATTTGTATAGAGTTTTTCTGGAAACAATATTTTTGTAAACACAAATTGCTATTTTCTAATTTCGGAGAACATGAAAGAGTTTCGTCATGGATTTATCTCAGAACGGGAGTCAAATCCTTCCACGTTTCGCACTAAAGAATGAATGAAGAAATATTTTCAAACGGGGTAAGAGAAAATACTTTCATAAAAACTGTTATTAAACGCGAGTGAAGTTTTTTATCATATTGTAAAAGTTAAATTACTTAATTACATCTGAAAAAAAAATGATATTCCATGAAAATAACAGAACTATGATGCCATAGTTCTATGTCTCTCTTCTAAAAACGCATCTGCTGTCAAAGAAGCACACGTAATAATAATAGAATACTGGTAAAAGCAGGCGAAAAAAATATGCGATTAATCGATGTTGGTGAACCTTATGCTTTATTCATTTCCTACGCGATTTTGAGCTTCAATTATTCAAAAACTCCTAACGAAAACAACATCATGTTCTCGTATGATGAAAAAAAAAATTAAAGTATGGGGTTAGGTTTTAATCTAATTTAGTACAACGAGGAGTTTTCTCAAATAATCTTGAACACAACTCATTCACATTAAAAACGCATTTCATTGAAAATTTCTAAGAAATCATATGCATCTCGGTCAAATCTGAGAAGCAATGAATTTCTTTTCGCCGAACCCTATTTCCAAAAGCTTTGTCCTGATTCTTTTTTTTTTTTTTTCAATTTCTTAAGTTAAATAACCCATTGTGTTCTGCTGATCAAACGTGCGATAAACAGTTTTATGAAGTTCTTTAACAAAATAATAAAATTTTATGTTTATCAGTTAAAGATCGCTCTTTTGAGGATTCCTACTAAGTTGAAAACACTGCTTATCGACCACATTAGCGGATGTTTTTTTTTTTTTTTGTTATTGTTGTTGTTTCTCGTAGATCAGGCTTTCCTCATTACAAAACAATTTATCTTATCTAAAGGAAGACCTGACCTATCATCCAGGCTTTCATATTTTTCAGCCTAAATTTGTCATTGACTTCCATTTTCACAAAAGTTTAATATTCATAAAAAATCTGCACCATTATCAGGTTACCTCAAAAACTAATAGAGGTATTTACTTAGCGCGTTTCTTAAATAATATGGGCAATGACAGGAACCGAGAGTTTTATTGTGGGCGAAATACTTTTTCATTTATAGGTGTTTTTTGAAGAATTAAGAAGAATTTATAGAAAAAAACGCATATATGCGTATATTTTCCCCCATAACTTCTTTCTATCTCAAAATGTTTCTTAGATTTTGGTTCCTTTCATTCCTTATTGTAGTCTATAACTTGAGTGCAAAGAAAAATGGGATTGTTGCATTACCCTTTTGTGTAGAGTGTTCACCGTTTTGATTGTGTTTCATTCTAATTTATAACACATTTTCTTTTTTCTCAAAATATATTATATTTTCAAATGTTTTTGTATTTATGGTATTTTGTATGACTATTGACAATACATCTATAAACCATAGTTTTAAATAGTTTTTAAAACAATGTTTTCGTTGCTCGTCATAGCTGTTATATCCAAAGCATGGATTTTTAGTTTGCTTCCTCGCGTTCTCTAACATTCTAGACCTTTCTTTGTTATGCAAATCAATTGTTTCACGAATACTCTGTTCTTGGATCAAAACTGATACCCACTGGTCGTGGGAAACTTCTCGACCTTCTAAAGTTGCGCTGCTTTCCAATAAATTTGTGTGTTAGTTTAAAGTTGTCGGTGTGTTTATTTGAATCTTCGTAACAATATTGTTTAAAGCGTTTGAGAATGCTAAACTAACATAATGTTTATTTTATTCTTGCTAAAAATTTCATTGCATTTTATTACTAAATCAATATGTTTTATTTTAAAAAATGAAACGTATTAATTTAGCTATTTTTTTTTAAAGATAAATGATAAGATTTTATTCCTTCAAACCTGCTAAACAATTAATGAAGCAGATGAGAAATATTTTAAGTCGAGAAAAACGCCTGTATATAAGATTATTAAAGAAAGACCAACAATAACACGACACGAGAAGGCGAGGAAAAGTTTTTCAAAAATAATTACTTTGAACAAGAATCATAACATTGAGGCTGAAGATCCTACAATATGTATGAGTGAAAATGAATGTTTGTCTGTATGTCTCTTATGCACTACCCTACCTCTCATCCGATTGCGTTGAAACTTCGTCAACATATGGCCTGCACTTACACGAAGGTTGTATAATGCGATTATCTAAAGAACAAAAGTTGTTTTCAGATCTTTTTATCGCATCTATTAACCACCAAATAACTCACCAAGGAGACACAACAGATCCAGTAAAGATACTAAATTCAAATCATACTTTAATATTTCGCAGCTATCTAATACTATAATACGAGGAATGGTTGCCAAGTCGAAAATCGCCCCAGAATTAATAAACTCCGGTTAACTTGGGGGTCTGGGGTTTTTGGCCACGAGGAATCGATTGGCTCCGGTTTTGAAGCGCTACGGTCGAGCAGTTCGGAGTTACAGATAGGATATTTTCAAACTTTATTAGTTCGCCATAATGGCTACTTAAATTTTCAAGCGGTAACCGGCTGCCATCTATAGCCAATATGGCGAACTAATAAAATTTTATGTTTATGCTGTTATAGGTTTATAATATGTTTCTTATGTATGTATATATGTTTGGTTTTTCTAAATAAATTTGTCAAAAATATTGAACTTCAACACACTTCAATTTTTACCTTTGTATAGAATAGTTCCCTTTCCAAACTCTAACTTTGTTTAGAATAGTTTACAATGGTGCCCTTTAACCGGTTATCTTTTCACCAATGGTTTCACCAATTTTCTTATGGCATGTATTGTTTTGATAAATCCCAATTGAAAATTTAAATCTTCGAGTTAGCTTCGATACCTGTTTTCTCCGAGCGGAGCTCGGTCACCCGCTGGTTATACGTAAATGCAATATGAGTCTATCTCTGAGGTAGTTTTATTAGAGAATGTACGAGAAAGTTTCAGAGGAACCAATCCCCTTTTAACTAAACATTTAATAAAATGTTAGCATTTTTTGCTGTAACTTCCGAAAGTAATACAATACAAATAATTTTGCACCATCTTAGTTTTTTAAAAATTATCATTTCAACTATATTAAAGATTTCAAGGTATAAATATATTTTCTATGTTTAAAATATTATCTTTTAAAATTGATTAATCACCTTTCCTGAAATTAAAATTGAGAATACTGAACGAATGTGAAACGAATCACGAGATACAATAAATAGTTTCTTTCATCGCCATTCTGTGAGAACATCAAGCTTTAGACTTCTAAAAGAATATGCAAATCTGATATATAAAAACGAATATTTGTTGGTAGAATCGAATAGTAAAAACGGAATAAATACTGTTTACGCTTTTCCTTCATATACCCTTCCTTTTAAATGAATGTATTGATTGCCGACAAGAAAATAAATATTATTCTTAATTAAACATATCGTTTGCAAATTCCCCACGATATGTCCAAGATTTTTTCTTCTGCGGCAGCAACGCGCCGTGCACCTGCTAGTAAATAAATAAGTTAGCAAAAGTTTTCTTTGCTTATCCTTCATGTTCTGTACGAAATAAACTGTAATTATTTCTCAGTATTCCACAAACAAATCAAGTACAGAAATGATTTTGTTTACTGCTGCTTTTTCTCTGAAATTCCAATTTCAATCGAATGCACTCGAGCGTTGAAGACGCGACATCTGCTTCGTGGGAAAAGTACTTCCACAACAAGGGATTTCATCACTTCTCTGCTGTTGTATTTTCCACTATTATGTATTTAGAAAAGAACCTCAAAGTTTCTTTTTCAAATTCTTTTAAAACTAATGATTAATTTTCACAGGTCAAAGACATTTTCTGGGAATTTGAAAATTTAAAAATTAAATTTAGCAGGCATCGAACAAATCCTTGGCTCTTTTCACACCGTATAACTGAATCCGGATATTAAAGTCTGTTTATGTCTGTTTATTTTGAGATAAACTGGATTCAAATAATGAGTCGAAAATAAAAATTAATTGTTTCTCACACTTCATGATAAACAGTCCAATGGTACAAGTTAGATAATTTTACTAATTTTTTTTCTTTCTTTTTTTTATTGCAAGAGCACGTGTGTAATATTTATTCTTCACTAGCTATTACCTGTGACTCTGTTCGCGTGGAAATTTTGATGTATATGTACGAAAACCTACCAATAAAGACAAATAGAAAAAATTACACCTAAATCCTAAAAGCGATACATTTAAAAGTAAAAGCATATACGAAAAATATAAATACAATTTTATAATAAAAACACACAACTAACGTAAAAACAATTTATTTGCATTGTATACCCGAAATAAAACGAAACAGCAAATCAAGTCCGGTCTAATTCATTTTATTTATGGACCGAAATGGAGACAGCTACAACAGTATTATGCACATCATTTTTAAACTTTTAATTGAAATGCAAACAGAGTTGTCGACAATCACGCGTGAACTGTCAACTCCAGTTGGCGAAACACACATATCTGACTTTCCTTTACGCCAGTTGGGGTGACGCAGTGCAGATTAGAATTTTTTATTTTTATTTCCTTCAATCTGTTTTATTTTCATTTCAAAACACTTCAGAATGAATCCGAAAGATCAATTCATTAACAACATTTGTTTTTAAATACATCAAACACAAAGAAAAAAATAAAGTCGTTTCAAATAATCGATTGAAATTCCGCTCGCCCTGACCTCACCTTTGTTTGGAGGAAAAAATGAGGTATCTCAAAAACGCATAGGCTTAATTTTTTAAAATTTGTTTCGTAATTTTGAGACCTGAACTGTAGTTATGTGTTTTTTGGTTAGAAACGATAAGTCTAAAAGGGAAATTTTATTTTCCGATAACTATTGCTAAATGGCAGGTTTCAACCACCCATTATCACTGGATAGATTCAGTAAAAATGACGATTTCAGGCCAAACAGTGATATTTCGTTACCATTGTATTTTAATGTCGTGCAAAGCATTCGTGTCCTAGCCATTCCTTCAGAATTTCGCTTCTTGAAAATGACATTGCCCAAAGATTTTTTTTTGTATCTTATTTTTTGAGTGGAATCTTTAATGCACGTTCCATTTCTAAGGTGTTATAACAGATAATTTTGCTATTATGTTGATTATTTAATTATATGGGCGGCCTCATAAAAAAAATAGCTCCCCGTCCAACTACAAATGCGAAACTGTGCCAGTTCGTACAAGATGGATATATCGGAAGATTTCACATCAATGCTCTGGTCACTTTACCTTTTGATAAAACTCCGTTTTCACTCGATAACATCTTCCAACCAAAATAATTCCCGATGACCTTTCATTGTTCACAACACGTGAAAACAGTAAAAAAATTGCACCTTTCAGGAACGCATGTTTAATTTGCAGAAATGGATCCACACTAGCCGATGCTTTGATACAAATTACAGCTCTTACGTAAAAGGCGTGAAGCCGGTCAGGAAGATATCGTTTCTATATAAATAAAATGCGTTAGAATTATGCGTAACCATCGTTTTGTAGCGATCGTATCCCCCGCCGAGTGTACAGTCTGGTCAGCTGACATACTTTAAATCCATACGAAATCATCGGAGAACGGAGAACGGGTTCTCACCGGTGTTGGAAGGCAATCGTGCCGTGCATAGTAATGAGCCAAACGCGGGAAAGCATGAAACTTAGCGGCTTTTTTCAATGAAATTTAATACGTGCTTGTTAGAAGCGCGCACAGACGGAGCATCAAATGTCTCTTGTCCCCTTTTTTCAATTATCCTTCGCCTTGTGAATTTAATATTGCTTCTTCATATTATGTTTGAAATGGTGGTGTTTTTTGGAAATTCGTGAGTATTTTTATATTAGAATTTTATAACCTTTTAATTATTTGTTTATTCTGTGTATTTAATGTTTAATTAACTTTATTTTCGTAAATAATTAAATTTTAATTTTGTAATTTGTATCCAACAACTCCATTTTATCCATCCACTAGCTGGTACTCGGCGTCTTGCTGCAGGTGAAAAGAATTATATTAAGTGCCATCAATCAATAACTTGGCAATGTTTCATCGATATGGGATGAACGGTACGACAGCACATAAAATACGCGAAGAAACAAACATTCATTTTTATGTGTTATATTAGTGTATTCTTTTTGAGTTGTAAAACTTAGAGTTCTTTCAGAATGGTTCATGAAATAAACGATTGATTGTATCTCGTGATTCGTTTCATGTTTGCTCAGAACTCAGAATTCAATTTTAGAACTTCAAAAGTTTAATTTTAGAAAATGGGATTAAAATATTTTCTTTTAAAATGGATTAAAAATGGAAAATATATTTATGATATAAAATTGTTAATATAATTGAAACGATAATTTTTGAAAATGAAGATGGTGAAAAATTATTTGTACTACAATATGTTTCGCTGTTACTGCGAAAAACGCTAAACATTTTATTAAAATATAAAATCCCCCAGGGTTGCTCTCCCTAAAACTTTCTCGCATAATCTGTAATAAATTTGTTACCTCTGAGAATGAGTACTATAGCTACAAAATATTAGCCTTCACTTGGATTAAGCATTTCTACCGAATCTATTGTCTCCTCTGCGAGTTATTTGACGATGAATCCTTGGTCAATAGATGCGGTGGATATTCTACTAAATAAAATTATTTTTTGATTTCAGATAATTTTTCTATCCTTATAACCATCCCGTAGATATTAACAATAAGCAGATCCCGGTTTCATCGGAGTGGGATGAACGGCTTAGGAAGGCATCGGAGACATGCGATGAACGTTCATTTTGATTTATATAGAAATTGAACGTAAAGGTGAAAGCATCAACAGTATTTATTCGATTTTTAGTGTTCTACTCTACAAACAAATATTCATTTTTATGTATTAGATTTGTGTATTCTTTTAGAATTGTAAAACTCGGTGTTCTTTCAGAATGATAACGAAAGAAATTGGTGATTGTATCTCTTGATTCGTTTCATATTCGTTCCGAATTCCCAAATTTAATTTCAGAAAATTGGATTAAATTATTTTCTTTTAAAATGGATTAAACATGAAAAATACATTTACACCATAAAATGGTAATATAGTTGAAAAGATAATTTTTTGGAAATTAGGATGGTGTAAAATCAATTATACTACAATCTTTTTGGTGGTTACTGCAAAAAACGATAGAATTGAATTAAAATATAAAACCCCCCAGGATTGGTCTCCCCGGAACTTCTTCGCATCATCTGTCATAAAGTGGTTACTTCTGAGAATGACTTGCATACTATAGATATAAAATATTAATTTTTAAGTTGGATTTAGAGAATCTGTTGTCTCCTCGGCAAGTTATTTGGAAATGAATCCTTGGTCAATAGAGAGGGTTAAAGTTCACTTTTTCAAATTTTTTTCTAGATAATTGTAGTATCCCTATAGCCATCCCGTAGGTTTAAACAATAAGCTGACCAAGTTTCATTGCAATTAGTTGAACAGTTTCGGTAGGCATAAGAAACATGCAAACATTTATTTTTATTCATATAGATAAAGAAAATCAACAATTTTAAAAAAGTTTAATTTTAAATTGATTACAATTCAGTATAATTTTTTTTGTTTATTAGATTCATATCGAAAAATTGCTTTCGCGAAAATTTTTGTTTTCTTTAAAAGAATCAATATATTTAAGTATATTGTCTGAACTTCGGTTAGCTAAATTATTTTGAAGAAATCGTTTTCCAATCATAGACTTAACCCGCATTTTACCAAATAACGCATTTATAACAATTTTCTAAATTTGTTATAAATGCGGGTTAAATTTTGCATTTCATGAATATTAATGTGATAGAATTATTTTTATAAATAAAATATTTATACATTTTGCTTTTTTTTTTCATTTTCCATGAAACATAATTGATTTTAAAATGTATTGATTTTTTAATGTTAAAAGTAGAGCTTGAAAGGCAAATTATTCTTCGAAAGATGATAGAAATTTATGTTGCTGATGATATTCAGCAAAACAATTTAAAACAGATCATCTCGACTGCTCTTTTTTAGTATTCGCTTGTTTTTATAATCACCAATATGTGTGTATTTAATAATTTATTTCCTTTAATTTTTTTTCCGAATTTAAAGGAGACAGAATGGATGTTTCTTTGGTGATAAATTATTTTTAATCCTATGAAGATTTTCGAGAAATAATTCTATAACAGATTAAAATTGCTTTTAAGAAATCAAAACATTTCCAATGTCTAACGAATATCAATTTTTTTATTGTTTCTAATCAATTTTTGCATAGAATGAAAACGTATTGTTTTATTTCCTCAACTTGAAACATATTATTTTGCGAAATCATCAAACTGTAAACATAATTATGATTTTCAAGACGTCGGGGGAGTTTAGCATTATTTCTACATTATCACTTTTTTGTTTGTTACTAGCCGCCTTTGGCGACCAGCTGGTTCACCATGAGTAAAGCGTTCTAAAATTTTCAATTAAATCACATATTCATTAGCCTTGAAGTAATTCTAAAGTTCTAAAAGTACACCTTTTCCTAATAATATTCTTTAATTTTATAAATCAGTTAGTTTTAACCATCGAATAGGCTTCCAAAATATTAAAAAAAAATCGGTGATGTTGCCAAAATATTAAATATGTTTTTTTAAAGAAAGCGAGAAAGGGAAAAAAAGTATTAAATTAATGATACAGATATTGCAAACGATTACATAAATATGCCATTGAGTCGGGACTTCAATGCATATCCTGTCTAAATTCAATCAGGTTTACCGTAAATAAAGAAGATTTATTGGTTAATGATATAGATATTGCAAACGATTGTAGAAACCTTTGCTTTGCATTTATTTTTTAGAAAATATCACATTTTATATTTATATTATTTTATCCAGTCACGTGCTTAAAAGTTGCATTTCTGTAGATTTATTTTGCGATGATAATTTTTTTATTTGAACTTCCGGCATTCTTTTATTTTATCCCGTCACGTGATAAAAACATGGTTAAAATATTTCTTTAAACATTCGTTAAAAATAGAAGCTTACATTATAAATTAAAAAAATTGATACCGTTAGAAAGCTAATTTTTTAATCTTTAAATTGATGTAAAAATCATGTTTATGCGATCATATTTTCGGAAGTTATAGCGGAAAAACGTCAAAATTTCGCTTAAATTTTAATTAATTCAAATTCTAATTAAAAATTCGAAAAAGGGGCTCCGAGGTGCACATTCCGGACCTCCAAGGTATACATGTACCAAATTTGGTAGCTGTAGGTCCAATGGTCTGGCCTGTAGAGCGCCAACACACACACACACACACACACACACACACACACGCACACACACACATTGAGCTTTATTATAAGTATAGATAGTTTTGCAGAATGGTATCTACAAAAGGAATTATTTTAATAAATTACACATTTCTGGATAAAATAAAAGTTTTATGCTATTTTAGAATTAACAATATGCTATATAAATAAAAACATCTGAATATTTAATTCAATCATTTAGAGTCAGTTGATGAATATCTGGTTTGTAACATTATTATGTATTGTGTATTCATGAATTTTCCATGAAAGTTATCTTTTATATAAATCAAAATGAATGTTTATCTGTAGGTCTCTTATGCCTTCTTAAACCGTTCATCTGACTCCGATGAAACGTGGTCAGCTTATTGTAAATATCTACGGGATGGTTATAAGTATAGTACAATTAATCTCTAATTAAAAGAAAAAATTCGAATATCTACCACATCTATTTACCAAGTATTAACCTCCAAATAACTCACCGAGGGGACAACACATTCTGTAGAAATGTTAAATTCAAGTGAAAGACTAATACACTGATGGAAAAAAAATAATCCCAACACTAGTTAGGAGTAGTGCTAGATAAACGAAATTTGGTAGGCGTGCTTATACATCTGAAAGATGACGACGATTCAAATTTTGAGCTACGAGCGTAAGTGTGGCGCTAGTAGCGACACTATGAACATGCAAATGAGGTTTGCTTTAAATAAGCGCTGTAAGGTTCGTGATCGTTATTTACAGTTGAGATTTGACGTAGTGGGTTAATGTTAGTCAAGGATGCCTCTGAGAAGACGAAGAAGCCATTATCAACAGCTCACTGAGTTTGAACGAGGTCGTGTTGTAGGGCTTCGAGAAGGTGGGTTTTCTTTCCGCGATATTGCTGAAAGACTTGGCAGGAATGTATCCACTGTGCATGAGTATTGGCGGCAGTGGTCAAGAGAAGGCACTGCTTCAAGAAAACCAGGTTCCGGGCAGCCACGTGGTACTACTGAGAGAGAAGACCGTCGTATTCGGCGTATGGCTGCGGCTAATCGTACTGCGTCTGCAGCTGAAATTCGAGATGCAGTTGGCACCACAGTGACACAACGAACTGTTACAAATCGGCTACTTCAAGGACAGCTCCGAGCCAGACGCCCTGTACAGTGCATTCCACTTACTCCAAACCACAACCGTTTGCGACGTGAGTGGTATCAAGCTAGAGCTCATTGGAGGGCGGAGTGGAGATCTGTTGTGTTTTCTGATGAAAGCCGGTTCTGCATTGGTCGCAGTGATAGCCGTTTGTTGGTTAGAAGGAGACCAGGTGAACGCCTGCTAGTGAGTTGTCTGCGGCCTAGACACACAGGACCTACTCCTGGAGTTATGGTTTGGGGAGCAATTTCGTATGACAGCAGGAGCCCTCTTATGGTTATCCCACGTACCCTGACAGCAAATTTGTACGTCAGTCCAGTGATACAAGCTGTTGTGCTGCCATTTATGAACAGCATTCAAGGGGGTGTTTTCCAACAGGATAACGCTCGCCCTCATACCACTGTTGTAACTCAACGTGCTCTACAGAGTGTCGACATGTTGCTTTGGCCTGCTAGATCACCAGATCTTTCTCCAATCGAGCACGTATGGGACATCATTGGACGACAACTCCAGCGTCATCCACAGCCAGCATTAACCGTCCCTGCATTGACCGCCCAAGTGCAACAGGCATGGAACTCCATCCCACAAACTGATATCCGACACCTGTACGACGCAATGCATGCACGTTTGCATGCTTGCATTCAAAATTCTGGCGGTTACACCGGTCACTAATGTATCAACATTTCACATTTGAAATGGCTCTACCTGAGATCTGAAACTGTAATCAATTAAATATGTTACCTATACAAATGTATTCCTGAAATTTCATTACTGTACAATAATTTTTTCTTGGTGTTGGGATTTTTTTTTTCCATCAGTGTATTTTGTAGCTATAGCACGCAAATGTCATTCTCAGATGTAGCAAATTTATTACAGATCGTGCGAGAAAGTTTTAGGGAGAGCAACCCTGGGGGAGGATTTATAATTTAATAAAACTATAGCTTTTTTTGCAGTAACTGCCAAACATATTGTAGTACAAATAATGCTGCACCCTCTTCATTTTCAAAAATGATCGTTCCAACTGTATGAACAATTTTATGGCATAAATATAATTTCTATGTTTGATCCATTTTAAAAGAAAATATTATAATCACATTTTCTAAAATTAAATTCGAGAATTCTGTACAAGTATGAAACGAGCCACGAGATGCAATAATAGGCTTCTTTCAATACACTTCTAAAAGAGCGCCAAGTTTTACAATTCCAAAGAATACACAAATCAAATACTTAAAAATGAATATTTGTTTATTCATTTTTCATATGCTGTCGCACTGCTCATCCTATTTCGATAAAACATTGCCAAATGATTGACTGAATGAATTTTTTATATTTTCTTTCGGCTGCAGTAACGCGCCGGTCACCAACTACTGATAAATAAAAAATGAATATTTAATTGAATCATTTAGAGTCAATTGATGAATATCTTGTTTGTAGTATTATATATCTATATATAAAATATTTCAACTTTGTCTTTTGTAATTTTTAAAAAAAAATCATTCTCTTTGAGGCATAAGATTTTCATCTCTCTTTCTAAAAAATTCGTTACTGGTCTTTTTAAAAAGTTATCGAAATCCTAAATTTTATTTACTTTAGACTGACCTCAATACGTAGAGTCAGTTTTTTTTTCCTTCATCTTTGCTATATCGCATTTTTAAACGCATTTTTAATGAGCCTTTATTACTTTAACCTAAAAATTAAACGCAAGAATCTATGCCGTATATGAGTCGATGAAGTCCTATCAAGACAGATTGGAAGCAGCGATCACTGGCAAGAAGAAAGATAATTCGGTGATTTTTTTAAAATTTATTCAGCAAGAAATCGGCAAGAAATAATATTCAAAATATAAAAGAAAATATAAAGGCCACGGATGACAGTTTAATATAAAGAATCGTATCTTCGAATTACATCGAATCACGCCTAGCTCGTTTCTGCACTTCATATGTTCCGAATCCTCTACAACGCAACAGAAATGAGCCAAACGATCATATCGTGGCATTCTCACCCCCGGGGGCTTTTAGAACGCTTATAATTTGGGAGGGTCAAGTGGGGAGAGTTGCAGGACTGTTCTTTATTCCATTTCACCCCTGGGCACGAAAGCTATCTGACTGTCATCGCGAGTTTTTGTTTCGAAGAGCGGATTTATGGACGAAGAAAGTGGCAACAAGTGAGTTGTTTCTCCAGCTCTTTGTAAGCCTGTCCTTTCTTCGATGTATACTTACTAGGTATGCCTTTTTTTATTATTTTTTCCGTACATGGTGGCATCAGCTCTTATCGGACCGAAAGACCTTTAAGGTATCCGATTTAGGTTCGAAGAAAATTTTTTGAACAGTTGGATTTTTTTAAAAACTACCTAAAACAATGGTTTTTAGATGTATTACCAATTATAATATAAAATATTATAAATAAAACCATCTTAATTGGAAATATAATATGTATTGAGGAATAAGAAATTTTTTTGTAAATTTTAATGAAATTAAACCAAAACAGTTAACATTCTGCACAAAATGGTAATGCAGCTATCCTACTTTACTTTGCACACAAGTTATAGAATATAATGATGAATGACATGAACCGAAATCTAAGAAAAGATTCGTGATTCAAAGAAGTGAAGGATAAAAGTAGACGTATATATGCATTTTTCTCAATAAATTCACAACTCAATTCTTCTAAAAACACCTCTAAAAGAAAAAGTATTTTACCCACACTAAAACTTTTGGTTCATTTCATCGCCCCTATTATTTAAAACACACGCTGAAACTTTTGTGTAAATGCTTCGATTAGTTTTTGAGATATCTTGTGAACGGTGGAGAATTTTTATGAACCTTAACGTTTTAAAAAAACTGAAGTTAGAGACAATTTTTAGATGAAAAATATGTGACCCTGGATTAGGTCTTCCTTTTCCCAGAAAAGTTGAACTGTTTTGGAAAGATCAAAGTCTGAATTACAAGAAATAATAATAAATCTCAAATGTGTTCGATGACCAGTGTTTTTATCGTAGTCTTACTTAACGCACACACTGCCATAGATAGTATGTTGAAATCTAAATTAAAATTTTAGGTGATAGTTCCGTATGTGCTTTCTCAGTGTATAGAATTATGAATGGTTCTAGAAAAATGAAAAGACGCTGGTGCTTTTCAATTCACCTAAAATTCCTACTAAATTATTTTTGCTTTGGATAGGCGTCATAATATTTCTCTGAACTGCAATTAAAATAAAATTTGAAATTCTTATTATAACGGTCATACCAGTTAAAAAACGTGTATTAAAAATAGTTGCTGTTTAAAATCAGTTTTTTTGCTTACATGTGTCGCATGACGGCGGCATCACTTGTGTGGACCCTCATTTTGAAGGGGGGGGGGAGTACACTATTCCGCATCTATTTCTGAAGTGCAATCCGAGTCTAGCACTTTGGATTGTACTTCGGAAAGGGGTGGTACGCAGGTTATTATACCTCCTATTCGTTCATTCATGCCTAATACAAATATTTCCTGATGTTCAATTATCTAATGTAAATATTTCCACCTTTCCTTTTTCTTTTCAATCCTTTTTTTGACGAAATGAATGCCTCTTGACGTATGCGCAAAACCCCGGAGGATTGCCAAATCCGAGAATGAACAATGCTCTGAATATTCTTTGATTCCAATGCTTTTTTAACTGAAGTTCTTCTCAAGTCGCTTCACATAGACGCTTTTCTCCTGTTGTGGAATTATTTGATAGATTAAATTCGCTTTACTCTAGTAGCAGACCCCGGGGGGGGGAGCACCTCGTAATTGAGGATGAGATGCATCCAGAATGGTGGTTGAATCACGTCAACCAGGTGGGGGCACTGACCTTCCCATCAATGAAGGGACGTATTCCCTACCGTGGCTCGTGATGGCCCTCAGGACTCAACCACAGTTTCTGCCTGTGTTGCTGTTGCGGCGGTTCGGCCATTCAGTCTTTGCGTGGTAAATCCGCGTGCCTTCGTAGCGGGTCCAGAATCAGTGAGATGACTTTCCCTAGTAGCACACAAATACTGTACAATATTGTATGATATTGAACAATATTAGCAGTATTGTTTAATAGTGTGGAATATTGATTAATATCGTATAATATCGCACAATATTGTGCAACATAGTGCAAAAAAATGTGCTACCTGGATAGTAGCTCACAAATATTGGACAACATTGTATGACATTGATCATTATTTGCAATATTGTTTAATAGTGTGGAATATTGTTTTGTATCATATAATATCGCACAATATGGTGCAACAGACTGGGCTACTTGGGTCCTCTAATAGCTCACAAATATTGTACAACATTGTATAACGATTAATATTCGCAGTATTGTTTGATATTGTGGAATACTTTTTAACCCTTTATCTACTGACGGTACTTATAAGTACCAATCACTTTAAAACTTTATAGCACAACAACCATTACTTATATTCTGATGGTACGTTTTAGAAACAGTCTTTTAGCTCTTCTTTTTCATGATAAATGGCAGTAGTTGTTGTAGGCTGTTGAATTTTGCGAGGAAGAAAGCTATTTAAAAACAGACTGTGTTCTTTTGCTGCAATTTTGTACGGATTGCCGCTCTTATCTTTTCTTTGCTATAAATATATAATATCGAACCAAAGGTAAGTGTTGCATTTTTTTATTCATTCTGTATTGTCTTAGAATATTATTTGCCCAATCGTTGTAAGATAACAGATTATTTAATGTGATTAACTGTCGAATTATTCGACAGTTAATCAGGTAAAAATGCGTAAATGAAAAAAAAATGTTTTTATGATTATCATCAAATGTCAATTTCTACCATTATTATGTAAAAATTAAATTATGCTAGTTTGATAATTTCTTTGTTTTCTTATGAGTGTTTTTTGGTTATTTAACATTTTTAAGAGGTTAAATTTCATTACGAATATATTTTTTTTCTATTATGAGGAAATTTATACATAGTGTACTGACGGTACTTTTAAGTACCACTTTAATTAATTAGTTCTAATAAATTAAATTTCGCACCGGGAGATTTGTTTTCTTGTATATCCTTTAATTAGCAATATGGCAGCTAGAAAAAAATATATTTATGAAGGAATTTTCAGTAGTTCATAATGCAGTAGATAAAGGGTTAATATTATATGATGTCTTAAAATATTGCGCAACAGTCTGTGCTACCTGGGTATAATGCTATTCAGTATCCCATTCCCTGATATAAATTTCACATTTTGAGTCGTGGCATTCCACTGGATATGACACCCATTTTAAACTCAGGCGATGGGTGTTTTGGTCCTGTCTGTTCATATGATAAAGACGATACTTCAGCCCCTCTCTGAGTTTTCATTGTTGCGGATCGTGCTTAGATGGCGCCCCCACCTGCTGTTTACTTCTCGTTTGTCAACAGCCACCCCGTGAACTGAGATGCCAGTTGCAAAAGAATTTACAATGAGCATTAAACTATGTTGTTATTGTTAATAAAAAATTATTAGTTTTAATAAAAAATGAAGTTTATAAATCCTTTATAAAGCACCACCACTGGCCACAGTTGCGATATTCATACTGCACCAGCGGAATGTGGATTCCTTTGAATCGTTTTCCTTTAATTCTTGATGAATTCATTTGGATCGGTTTCCCTTTTTTCCTGGTGGATTCCTTTGAATTGTTTTCCCTTTTTTCTCGATGGATTCCTTTGGATCTCTTTAATTCTTGGTGGATTGCTTTGGATCGTTTTCCTTTAATTCTTGGTGGATTCCTTTGGATCGTTTTCCCTTTTTTCTCTGTGGATTCCTTTGAATTGTTTTGCCTTTTTTCTCGGTAGATTCCTTTGGATCTCTATAATTCTTGGTGGATTCCTTCGGATCATTTTCCTTATTTTCTTGATGGGTTCCTTTGGAATCGGTTTATCTTTGCTAAACACCACGAATTTCTACATTGCTGCTCGATCCATTTGTGAAGCCCTGTTTCAGCTTTCATCTCATCTTTTATCTTCAAAACTTCGAAGCCAGAAGTTTCAGTTTCACAATTCGAAATGTAGGTGATGAGATCCCTCTTCAGGGGGTGGGCAAAGGTCGAAGAACGATTTAAATGGTAGGATCAAGGGCAGGTGCAGTAATCCATTACACGTCATTATAATTTTTATACCACATGCTTTGAGACACGACGAGCGTGTCCCTTTACCTTCTCTTAGCCTCAGAGTCCCCTCGTTGTGAGTCAACGTCAGAAAAATTTGAGCCTACTCAAGACGGGCAGCTTCTCATGCAGAAAGAAGAGGGAAAAGTGACGTGTAGAAAATGAAGGTGTAGTGAAGAGGAAAGTACTTTTTGCGGCCCCCTTTTTATGGCTTCAGTTCCTGAAAAAGATTACTCAATTCTTCAAATTCTTTGAGTGGCTGATGATTAGTGGGTTTCTTTTTCTTTTTCTTTTTTTTTTCATTCCGATTTTGCATCGTTAGTGAATTTTCTGAATTCGGTAAGATTAGAAAGTTTGTAATCTTGCTTTCTTTAATTAAAGGAATTTTTTACGAAATCTTAAAAACGATTACCAATAATAAAGATTAACGCGTGATGAAGCGTGTTAACGCTGTACAGGCCTGGTAGTTAGATTCAGAATTGCAAGATTTGACGCATGCACATTTTGTGAGTTGGAACTGAGACACTCTGAGTCAATTTTTGAAATGATAATTAATTAAAAATTAAAACAAAATTTTGTCATTTTCCCCACTTAAAATATTGGAGCGCAAAATTGATTTGGGGCCCTTTTTAAAACACATAAAAATTATATCTTTAGAAAGGCTAATTTAATATTGGTTCAAAGTTTTTTTTTTAAAATTTGTGGTAAATTTTAATTTTTTTTTGTGCTTAGTTTTAATTATAAATGGATTTCAATGTTACATTGAAATTCCAACAATTTTCATGGTTCTATCCAACATTTAATCAC